>CM054063.1:61277131-61568203 GCA_028641055.1 Alopecurus myosuroides
GCAAGGGATACCCTTCCTCCCTTACAGCTTGGTTTTCTCCTCCTGTGGCAGCTGGGGTAGCAGGGGCTGCAGCAGGGGATGGATGCACCCCTCTGATAGCAACTGCCTTGTGTTTCTTCAGCTTTTTTGGCTTCAGAGAGGTAGGAGCAAGGCTGGAAAAAGAAGGAAAGGAAAGCAATTCCGAGAAATAAGAATTCCGAGAAAAAAGAAATGAACTGCTGCGACAAAAATCAGAAACAAAAAAGGGGAAACCCGGATGGTTTACCTGGAAGTAGCGACGGGAACCCCGTCAAGTTCCACCACTCCTTCAGCAGTCGATGGCTTCTTGCATTTCCGTCCGCCAGAAAGCTGGCGCGCATTGCGTCCAGTTCAACATCGGTCGCAAGATCCTTGTCAGTGAGATGAGCGAACTATGAAAAAATGCGCAGAGTCCGGCTAAGTTAGAAATCGGAGAAAGATTAAAATCCGAGAAGTTGCCCAAAGAGGAAAAGTATTACCTTTGGAGTCATATTTCCTTCGTGATACATCTCTCGGCTTTCTTCATATTGGTCGCGAGTAGCAACTAAATGATTAACCCGCTTCTTGAAGTCCCTTTTGGAGAACGCTTTGTCCGTTCCCCTCATCGTATCCTCTGGACCCTTGTATTCGCATAGAAGCCGGGTTACGCGATAAGACAAAGGCTGGATGCGTCTCCCTAACCAACATAGAACTGTGTCGGTTCCAGTGAGAGGAGGAGTGTAGGAGACGAGTTTTGTGATGCACCATTTGATTTTCATTAAATCATCCGACAAGGTTTGAACTGCGTCCACTTCCCAGTTGTCTTGGAGAGTGGCAGCGCAGTTGGCGAAAGGTGGAATTCCCGTTTCCTACATTCAAAAAAAGGGAAACACTAATTTTAATCGTCTATGTTCATAATTATAAAATCTATTATAATAATCTAATTATGCTCATGATTATAAAATCTATTATAATAATATAATTATGTTCATGCTTATAAAATCTAATCATGGGTACTATCATAAATCAGTTGAGCACACGAAAAAACAACGTCTAAATCATGAGATTAAATTTAATCATCGAATTTATTTCAAAATATATAAATAAAAAATTAACCAAGAACTGAAATACCATCTTGACCGCCGGATCAAGATGGCTTATCAGTTGTTGAAACTAATCGGTGCTTAGCATTCAGCTTTATAAACCGGTTAAACATTCTATCCCACCCGTTGTGACTCGGCACCGCCAGGTCACACTTGTCAGAAGTCTCAACTCGTCCCACCCCGTGACTCAACGCGGTTAGTTCCCACTCATCAGAAGTCAGCGAAGTAAATGATCAACCAATTTGACCAACACCATTCGGTCATTAAAATGCTCTATTGGAGCAAAGTGGGGCAAAGGGAAGAAAAGCTAAGTCCATGGGACAACACTGGGGAAAACTAAGCAAAATGGGTCACATAAGTAAATTCCCTAATCCAAACCGGTTGGTATGATTTATCCAATGTCTAGTAAAAAGAAAGTAAAAAATGTCAATCATAGTAAAACTTGTACATTAAAATCATAAGTGCATCCATAAATGGAGAAGTTGAGACGACAGTGAGGGTACCAAGGGGGAGCAACGCCGGCGGCCGTCCTATTGCAGCAAGGCGAGCTTTACGGGTCCAGATCTAACCCGGACGGACCCTGTTAGGACCGATGTGTCCCTGCGGTGGCTTTACAGGCCCGCTGGGCCTGGCCAGACCTGGCGGGGACTGGTGTGCGTTGCGGCCGCGTTCGACCGACTACCATCCTCGACGGTGAAGGTAGTTCCCTCCCGCGCGGCCTTGGTACTGCCGTTCCTGGTGGCCTCTCGTTTGTTCCGTCTCGCAGACTTCGTGGTGTCTACCTCGGAGAGAAGGCGGTGATGGCTTCGTAGCCGTGGTAGCGCATGTTGGTGGGCGGTTGGTCTGGTGGTTGCGAGGCTCGTCCTTGCGGGGCTCCTCTGCTACGGATCATCCGGGATGGTGGTTTGGGTATTTCGAGAGAAATCCTTGTCGGCTCGCCGACACCGGCGTGGTGCCGCCTCTGGGTGGCATCCTCCCTTCTTGAAGAGCGTCGTGGCTACCCTACTTCCACTGCCCGGTGTGTTGGGGAAACCATAGGACCAGGTTGGTCCGGGCAGCAACGCGGCTTTCCGTCCTGAAGGTGTTGCTTGGTACTCGGCGATCCGTTGTTAGGAGCGGGGTGGTACTTTGTAGGTGGGCACAGCGGTTACGAGTACTTGTCGTTCTGTCGATCCGCCTATGTCTTCTTTTCTTTCTTCTTTTCTTCTTTGGGTTGTGTTGGCTTCTGCCTCAGCCGATCCTGCCTATTTCGACCCGCCTATTTCGACCTGATCCTGCTTTAGTCCTCGATGAGATTAGTTGAGCCGAGCATGTTTGCTCCGGAGTTATTAAATGATAAACGGGGATTGCGTTCTGATTTTTCTCGGGATAGACGTGTGACGGGGTGAGCGCTATAGCGGGCCACGACATACGAACCGAAAAGACCACATATGACCAAGAAGACTTTTGCGTGATGTTTCAAAAAAAGAAGACTTGCGTGATTGTAGCGATCGGGGGAAGGAGGGATATTTGGTTTCCAACTTGTCCGTGATTGCAGTCCAATTTATTTGCATAATTAATTCCAAATTGCTGGTACTACAATAGGTATTTGGTACGATAGTTATATCCGTGATTGTAGCGATTGATTGGTCCCATATATACTTACCATACAGCCGCATAATCAGCCTATAAATATCCTCAAACTGGGTCTCCAGTAGTCCTCATCGCACAATTCTTACACAAGAAAAACCATGGCATCTTCACTTAGCTTTATCCTCGCTCTCCTTCTCGTCGTCGGCACCACCGACGCCGTAACCATAAACCTCCTCAACAAGTGCTCTTACACGGTGTGGGCAGCCGGCATACCGGTGGGCGGCGGGATGCGGATCGACCCAGGACAGTCGGCGGCCATGCTCCCGCCTGCGGGCACCAAGTCCGGCAGGATCTGGGGCCGCACGGGCTGCAACTTCGACGCCAACGGCCAGGGCTCCTGCGCCACCGGGGACTGCGGCGGCGTCCTGGCATGCACCGCCGGCGGGAAGCCCCCCGCGACACTGGCCGAGTACACGCTCGGTTCGGGCAGCGACGCCGACTTCTACGACATCTCCCTCGTCGACGGCTTCAACGTGCCGATGAGCTTCGCGCCGGTCGATGGCAGCTGCCACGCCATCACCTGCGCCGCGGACGTGAACGCGCAATGCCCGGCGGAGCTGAAGGTGGACGGGGGCTGCGAGAGCGCGTGCGTCAAGTTCGGCAGCGACCAGTACTGCTGTCCGGGCGGGCCGTCTAGCTGCGGGCCCACGGACTACTCGCGCTTCTTCAAGGGGCTCTGCCCGGACGCGTATAGCTACGCCTACGACGATAAGAGCAGCACCTTCACATGTGCCCCAGGATCGGACTACCAACTCACCTTCTGTCCGTAGATGATAGATCAGGCCTCGATCCATCATGCATGCATGCAAATTTGCTTTTCATTAATAAATATACGTACTTAAATTAGTAATGACCTGAACTCGATTCCCGGCCGTCATCTTCATCATCTTATCTTCCACACAAACGGATTATATTGCCAGCCATCCGGAGACAAAACAAAGAAACGGGGCAGGGAGGGTTTACCTTCGACGAAAAGCCGGATACCTGAACTCTGGTTTCCTTCCTCCCCTCGCCGTCTTCCACCCGCATCAGAATCTCTTCTACTCCCCTACAACTGCTCGATCGCCGCCCTACTCCACCACGACAGCGGAGAGAGAGCTTATCGTCGCCGGCCACGGCCGCCGCGCCTATGTCTAAGTCGCACGCGAACAAACCGAAGTGGAAGACGTATGCCATGCCCATCATGCTAATGACCTCTCGGTGTCACGAGACATCCATCCCGCGCAAACAAGTAAAGCACACCAAGCTCAGTTGTGTATGTGGTGTTTACCGGTTTCAAGACCAGATTTGTTTTTCCTTTTGAATTTATGGATTTTTAACCCTGCATGCTGCAATTGACAACTTTTCCGAGTGTCCCATATACACCGCAAAAACGGCTTTAACGATTTTTTTTTCTTTTTTTGGGACACTCAGCAAAGTTGTGTGACACTGAAAAAGAAAGAGTGGCCCAAACACTTTCTATACATTTGAAACAACTTTGGTGTCCACAAAAGACAATACACTTCTGGAATATGTCTGACACCGAAAAATGATTAAATATTTGAGAAAAACCTGCTGAAATTCGCATGGGCTAGCAGGCCCATTAGGCAATTTCTATTTAATCCCTAAGGCCCATGCTGCCATAGCAAATGGTGGGAGTTTAGTCCCACATTGCTAGTTGGGAGAGTTTTGCACCAGTTTATAAGGTGAGCTCTCTCCCCACTAGTGTGAGTTGGTATGAAGGGAGATGAGTAGTGGAGGTGTTCCACACGCGCGCTCCTCCTCCTCCGCCGCCCGCCTCGCCACGCCTCGCCTCGTCACGACACGTCACGACGCGCCGCGGGTTGCGGGAATGAGCCGATGCCTTTATTTTGGCAGTTGGAAACGGAGTCAGTAAAACGCCGTATTGATCACGTGTTAACCGCGCGCAGTAAAACGGCGCATTGATTTGTGAGCTGACCGTTCTCCTACCGTGCCTATATATTGAGGTCGCAGGGGCGGACACAGATACACAACTCATACGCTCTGTACCCACTGTCGTTCCTCTCTCTGTTGCTGCCTCTGGTGATCCCATCCCGTCTACCGCGTACACGGCCGACGGGAGAGCAGGCCTCCGAAACCCCGCCTCTCCAGATCCTGTACGGGAGAGGGGCGATTAGGTTTTTGGGGAGCGTCTCCTACGCGACTGCTCGCTGCCGTACGTCTACTTCGACTACTTCATCATCATCAACATGGCCTCCGAAGCCGAACGAGCTGCTGCTGCCGCCGCTGCTGCCACCGAGGCCGCTGCTGCTGCTGAGGCCGCCAACGCTGCTGCTGCCGCCGCGGCCGCCGCCTCTGCTACGACTACTGCCAATTGGCCAACTGCAGGGTATAACACGTTTATCCCTGCCCTTGTTATTTCCATGTGTGCGACACTAGTAGTTTGCGTAGATGTGTCTACTGTCAACCTAGTATGCATGAATATGGTTAATTATCAGTATGCTTACGTCATGATCGTGGTTTATACTTGGATTAATTTAATCTGTAAATTGCCTAAATTCCTAACAATCCAAAAACCTAATATGTGTAGGCAATTTTCGATTCATGGTTTTGCTACTGCACTGAAACCGGACCCGTTTACGGGGACGTACTTTAAGCGTTGGCAGACCAAAACATTCTTATGGCTCACGGCTATGAACGTGTTCTGGGTCGTCGGTGTCACTCCCACGGAAACGATTACTCCTGATCAGGAGAAGGCGTTTAGGGATGCCACCGTCGTCTTTGTTGGATGCGTTCTAAGCGTGATCGGAGAGAAGTTTGTTGACGCATATTTACATGTGCGGGTTGCCAAGGACTTGTGGGAGGCGCTCGAATCCAAATTCGGCGCAACCGATGCTGGCAGCGAGATGTACAGTATAGAGCAGTTCCATGACTACAGAATGGTCGAAAACCGTTCTGTTTTGGAGCAGGCTCATGAGATACAGTGCATCGCTAAGGAGCTTGAAATTCTCAAGTGCGTGTTACCGGGCAAGTATGTCGCGGGATGCATAATCGCCAAGCTGCCTAATTCCTGGAGGAGCTTTGCCACTACTCTGAAACATCAGAGGCGTGAATTCTCAGTAGAGGATGTCATCGGCCATCTGAGTGTTGAGCAGAATTCGAGGGCAAAGGACTCGCATGGAAAAGGGAATGAAGTGACTTCTGCGGCCAATATGGTACAGAAGAACTACAACTCCCACAAGAACAAGGCGAGGACTGGTGTCCAGCAGAATACCGACTTCAAGAAGAAGGCTAAGAAGACCTTCAAGAAGGATAAGAAGAAAGATGGCTGCTTCACTTGTGGTTCACTGGAACACTGGGCTGGGAAGTGCCCAAAGAAGTATGTGAAGCCAGGACAGGATTCCAAGGCTGTCAACATGATCGTGAGCAACAATGAGAATGGGGCATCTGGGTATGGTAATTTGTTTACTGTATTTTCAGTTTGTCAGTCTACTGATTGGTGGATTGACACAGGTGCAAACATTCATGTGTGTGCTGACATCTCATTGTTTTCTTCTTATCAGGTCACAAGGAACGGGTCCGTATTGATGGGGAACGGCGCAAGTGCTTCTGTACTTGGTGTTGGCACGGTCGATCTGAAGTTTACTTCGGGAAGGATCGTGCAGCTCAAGAACGTGCAGCATGTCCCCGCCATCAAGAAGAATCTCGTTAGTGGCTCCCTTCTATGTAGAGAAGGATTTAAGTTGGTTTTCGAGTCCAATAAAGTAGTTGTAACGAAATATGGACTGTTTGTTGGAAAAGGGTATGAGTGCGGAGGTCTGTTCCGCTTTTCCCTCGCTGATTTTTGTAATAAAGTCGTGAACAATATTCATTCGAGTGTTAATGAAACAGAAGTTTGGCATTCACGTCTTTGTCACGTTGGTTTCAGTTGCATGACGCGGTTAGCAAAACTAAATTTAATTCCAAGTTTCACTTTAGCCAAAGGTTCTAAGTGCCATTCGTGTGTACAAGCAAAGCAACCTCGCAAGCCCCACAAGGCTGCGGAGGAGAGACACTTGGCGCCATTAGAACTAATACATTCTGATCTCTGTGAGATGAATGGTGTGTTGACTAAAGGTGGAAAGAGATACTTCATGACGTTAATAGATGATTCCACTAGGTTTTGCTATGTATATCTGTTAAACACTAAAGACGAGGCTCTACACTACTTTAAAATCTATAAGGCAGAAGTTGAGAATCAACTTGAAAAGAAAATTAAACGAATCCGGTCAGATCGTGGTGGAGAGTATTTCTCTAATGAGTTTGACTCTTTCTGTGCGGAACATGGCATTATTCACGAGAGGACGCCTCCCTATTCACCTCAGTCAAATGGGGTTGCCGAAAGGAAAAACCGTACTCTAACAGATTTGGTTAACGACATGTTAGATACATCGGGTTTATCCAAGGCATGGTGGGGGGAGGCTATATTGACATCATGTCATGTCCTGAATAAAGTTCCGACGAAAGACAATGAGGTCACTCCCTATGAGCAATGGGAGAAGAGAAAAACAACACTCTCGTACTTACGTACTTGGGGCTGTTTGGCAAAAGTCAATGTGCCGATCCCCAAAAAGCGTAAACTTGGACCAAAGACCGTGGATTGCGTTAATTTGGGATACGCTAAGAATAGCGTTGGCTATAGATTTCTAGTAGTGAAATCTGAGGTACCTGACGTGAAGGTCGGTACGATTTTGGAGTCTAAAGATGCTACATTGTTTGAGGATATTTTTCCTATGAGAGATATGCAAAGCACTTCTAGACAGGAATCAGAGGAGACTCCTGAACCTGCCATTCCTATGGAATATTATGAACAAACACATGATGAGAATCCTGAGAAGGATGACGAGGAAACCCTTGGTAGGGGCAAGAGACAGAGGACTGCAAAGTCCTTTGGTGATGATTTCCTTGTGTACCTTGTGGATGATACTCCCACTTCTATTTCAGAAGCTTATGCATCTCCAGATGCTGACTACTGGAGAGAAGCGGTCCGTAGCGAGATGGATTCCATCATGGCTAATGGAACGTGGGAAATCATTGAACGTCCTTATGGCTGTAAACCATTAGGATGTAAGTGGGTGTTCAAAAAGAAGCTTAGGCCTGATGGTACGATTGAAAAGTACAAGGCTAGACTTGTGGCCAAGGGTTATTCCCAGAAAGAAGATGAAGATTTCTTTGACACTTATTCACCTGTGGCCAGACTGACCACCATTCGAGTATTACTCTCGTTGGCGGCCTCGCATGGTCTTCTCGTCCATCAGATGGATGTTAAGACGGCTTTCCTAAATGGAGAGTTAGACGAGGAAATCTATATGCAACAGCCAGATGGCTTTGTGTTAGATGGTCAAGAAGGAAAGGTGTGTAAATTACTGAAATCTTTATATGGGCTGAAACAAGCACCTAAGCAATGGCATGAGAAGTTCAATACAACTTTAACATCTGTTGGCTTTGTTGTTAATGAAGCTGACAAATGTGTATACTATCGCCATGGTGGAGGCGAAGGAGTTATTTTGTGTTTGTATGTTGATGACATACTGATATTTGGGACCAACCTCAAAGTAATCAATGAGGTTAAGTCATTTCTATCCCAGAACTTTGAGATGAAAGATCTTGGTGTGGCTGATGTTATCTTGAACATCAAGCTATTGAGAAACAATGAGGGTGGGATTACACTTCTGCAATCCCATTATGTTGAGAAGGTTTTGAGTCGTTTTGGATATTCGGACTGCAAAACTTCTCCAACGCCATATGATCCTAGTGTGCGGATTCGAAAGTTCGAAGGCACAGCTAAGGATCAGCTGAGGTATTCTCAAGTAATTGGTTCACTCATGTATCTAGCGAGCGCTACGAGGCCTGACATCATGTTTGCTGTGTGCAAACTAAGCCGGTTTGTTTCCAATCCGGGTGATGTGCATTGGCATGCTGTAGAAAGAATTATGCGCTATCTGAAAGGTACCGTGAACCATGGACTTCACTACAGTGGATATCCTTCGGTACTTGAAGGGTATTGTGATGCGAATTGGATCTCTGATGCTGATGAGATGAAAGCCACAACGGGGTATGTGTTTACCCTTGGAGGTGGTGCTGTTTCCTGGAAGTCTTGCAAGCAAACGATCTTAACGAGATCGACAATGGAAGCAGAATTGACAGCATTAGACACGTCCAGTGTCGAAGCAGGATGGCTTCGAGATCTTTTGATGGACTTGCCTGTGGTTGAAAAGCCAGTACCGGCTATCCTTATGAACTGTGACAATCAAACAGTGATTGTCAAGGTGAAGAGTTCAAAGGACAATGCACAGTCCACAAAGCACATAAAAATGAGATTAAAAGCTGTCAGACATTTAAGAAACTCCGGAGTGATAGCGGTGGATTATATCCAGTCGGCTAAAAATCTGGCAGATCCCTTTACTAAAGGGCTATCACGTGTTGTGATAGAAAGTGCATCGAGGGAGATGGGTATGAGACCCACATGAGTTGCCATGGCAGTAACCCAACCTATGTGATCGGAGATCCCGTGAAGTGGGACCTGGGAAAACAAGCTAGTGGTTAACTGAGGAGAGTAATTTTTACTAACCCACTCCACTGGAGATGCAGTACTCTCAAAAACTGTATGGCAGGTTGACTTTTGTCTTAATGTGTTCCAAGGCTTGTATAAGCAAGATGCTATCCTACAGAGCGATCTTTGGAGGAACACACCTATATGATCCTGACTGCTGGTCACAGTCTATGAGATTGGGTGATCTCTAATAAGTTCATGAATAGGCCAGGAGTATGACTAATATGCTCCACCCGAGGGGTCAGCCTTCGGCAGCCTAGTACTGGCAAGACATTTAGTGAAACTATTTTACGCCAAACTGACAATTCAAGGCATAGTCCATTGTTCAGTTGTGATGTAGTGTAGCTACTTGTTCTAGGTGGATGTTCAACCTTAACGGGTCTTCACTGAAAATGCCGGTATATAAAAACAGTGAATGGAACAGAGGACAACACATGGGTCTTCGGGATCTGGTGGGGGATTGCTGAAATTCGCATGGGCTAGCAGGCCCATTAGGCAATTTCTATTTAATCCCTAAGGCCCATGCTGCCATAGCAAATGGTGGGAGTTTAGTCCCACATTGCTAGTTGGGAGAGTTTTGCACCAGTTTATAAGGTGAGCTCTCTCCCCACTAGTGTGAGTTGGTATGAAGGGAGATGAGTAGTGGAGGTGTTCCACACGCGCGCTCCTCCTCCTCCGCCGCCCGCCTCGCCACGCCTCGCCTCGTCACGACACGTCACGTCACGACGCGCCGCGGGTTGCGGGAATGAGCCGAGCCGATGCCTTTATTTTGGCAGTTGGAAACGGAGTCAACAGACACGCCAATAATATGAGACGTCATATTGATTGCTGTCTATTGCGTCACATTTATTTTGGTAACAGCCGCGCGCAGTAAAACGCCGTATTGATCACGTGTTAACCGCGCGCAGTAAAACGGCGCATTGATTACGTGGTAACGGCTGTAGTAAACGCCAAATTGATTTGTGAGCTGACCGTTCTCCTACCGTGCCTATATATTGAGGTCGCAGGGGCGGACACAGATACACAACTCATACGCTCTGTACCCACTGTCGTTCCTCTCTCTGTTGCTGCCTCTGGTGATCCCATCCCGTCTACCGCGTACACGGCCGACGGGAGAGCAGGCCTCCGAAACCCCGCCTCTCCAGATCCTGTACGGGAGAGGGGCGATTAGGTTTTTGGGGAGCGTCTCCTACGCGACTGCTCGCTGCCGTACGTCTACTTCGACTACTTCATCATCATCAACATGGCCTCCGAAGCCGAACGAGCTGCTGCTGCCGCCGCTGCTGCCACCGAGGCCGCTGCTGCTGCTGAGGCCGCCAACGCTGCTGCTGCCGCCGCGGCCGCCGCCTCTGCTACGACTACTGCCAATTGGCCAACTGCAGGGTATAACACGTTTATCCCTGCCCTTGTTATTTCCATGTGTGCGACACTAGTAGTTTGTGTAGATGTGTCTACTGTCAACCTAGTATGCATGAATATGGTTAATTATCAGTATGCTTACGTCATGATCGTGGTTTATACTTGGATTAATTTAATCTGTAAATTGCCTAAATTCCTAACAAAACCAAGTTAAACAAACAATGGAAGTAGGGATGAAACAAATCTAACATTGTATCACGTTTCATAAAGTTTTTACAATATTTCACCAAGTTTCAAACTTCGAATCTCAAATATTTTCATAATATATTCAATATCGAGCTCTCGTCACCAGGTACCCAAAGTTCAAACGGATCATAAATTGGACTTCCGATTCAAAAGCTATGGAGGTTTCAAAATTTGGAAATCAATCTAAACGCATATTGTGCTAGTGGAAGAGGAGAGAAGGTGGGTGGAGCACTGTACGTGCTCTTTTAACACCGACGCATGCAACACCAGGCTATCTGACATAACCTCCATAATAGCAAATGATTTTGGCAATTCTAGTCTAACATTGTGGCACAGATCCCATAGACAAGATGAAGATTTGGATAGCAGGAGCAGTCTATTCCAATGCAGCCTTGCTTGTTCATGTGTCTGTTCCCGTAGGGTTTCTCATCTTTTCTGGAAGTTAATGTACTTGGCGGAAAATCCAAACAGGAGAGCGAAAGCCACAGGGAATGCCACGGAGACTGTAGCTACCACTCCCAGGAATTCATGCCTAAAACCATAGTAGCTTCTAAGAAACTGAGCTACAGTCTCACCGCTTTCAAGTTTCTCCTCAATGTCTCCGAACTGCGACGCACCTAGACCATACAATGTCCATGCAACTGGGCAAATCCAGTAGTACCAACTCCACCAGATAGGAATTCTCTGTGAAGAGAACAACAATGTAACAAAAAAGTAGAGATTAGTTTATACTTTTATAGTTGAGTGGGCAAATCGAGTTAAATATAACCATGTACATAATGCAGAGCAACTCACAGATACGGGGATGAGAAAACCAGAGAAAAGGTTCCATATGACGTAGAATGCAGTGCAGCCTATCGCCGCCACACTACCATTGGGTGCAAGTCCCACGGCCATCATCCCAAAGAATGTGAAGTAAAGGAATGTGAAGTATATGAAGAACATGTACCAAAAGAATTTGGCCAATGTCCACTCGAATCCCATCATTGTGTACACCAGAACTCCATATATCAAAGTCTGCACAAATGTGTACGGGAGTTCAATGGCAACCTGCAATGTGCATGATAGTTTTATCTGATCAAGCTGGTAGTTACAGAAAAGTGGTAATACAACACTATGTCCCCTCTGCGGAGACGAATTAATTACCTGCGCAAATGTATAAGGTAGGGCCGAGTACATTCCAGCTGCTCTTTGTTTGTAGAACACTATCCTTTCCATGGAAATCACTGGCTGAACAGCTTGTGCATTCAGAATACCCAGCAATAGAATGGCGGAGTACATTGATCCCATGGAATTGAACAAGTCCTGATGTTTCGTTCTGTGTGGTGGAGAGAAAAAATTATAACATGGAGAACAAAATTTAGAAAGGAAACATTCTTTTGTGATATTTAAAAACCCACCTTTTCATGCCAAGGTTCCAGAATACCGTGCCGAAAATCAGCGCAAAGATTATGGTGACAAGGTATCTGCGTCCTGTGTAATGAATATTCCTCCAATAAGACAAGTTCTGCTTCCACAAGCATATTAAGCACTGCTTCCAAAAAGACCGTGAATACTCGCTAAGGAAATGGAGATCAGTAGAGCTAGCAGGAGGCATGCTAAATTCACTTATCAAGGCCTTGGTCCTCCTGAAATTATTAGTATTAGTTAGTGGGCACAGGTGCTGTTCGTCTCGGTAGGCCATAACAAAGCCTTGTCCCATGCAAGTTGGAATTCACACAGTTGGGGGTATGGAAAAAGGAAAATTATTCAGAAACAATGTTGTTCTTTGGGGAACTTTTCTGGATGGACTTGTCCCTTGGACCTCCACCACCCTCCTATATATAGGCATACATATTCACTTATACCCTAGAACAATCTAGACTCTTGTAGGACAATAGTACTATACTAGGATAGGCTCCACTTCTCTGGAACACTCTAGAGACTGCTAGGATACTAACTCATAATCGAACACTCCCCCTCAAGATGGGTGATAGATATCTATCATTCCCATCTTGTTACATGCCAATGAACATTCCTTACTACCTAACCCCTTTGTCAAGCAATCTGCTATTTGTTCTCTCGAGGTTACATGGCTTAACTTCAAGGTGCCTTCGTCGAGCCGCTCTTTGATGAAGAATCGATCTATTTCCACATGCTTTGTTCGGTCATGCTGAACTGGATTGTTAGCTATGTTGATTGCAGACTTGTTGTCACACCAAAGGTTCAATGGCCCTTTCCGTAATAGTTTCAATTCTGATAAGAGGCCTTTCATCCATAGCATCTCACTCGAACACACAGACATTGCTCTATATTCCGCCTCCGCGGTTGATCGGGAGACCACCGGCTGCTTCTTGCTCCTCCAGGATACCAAGTTTCCTCCAACAAAGACACATAATCCTGATGTTGACCTTCTGTCGTCAAGGCAACTAGCCCAATCAGCGTCACAATAGCCTTCTACATTCAAGTGCCCATTGGCCTTGAACAATAGACCTCTCCCTGGACTGCCTTTTAGATAGCGTAAAATTTTGTGTGCCGCCTCTAAATGGCCACTTCTTGGGTCATGCATGTAGCGACTGACCACACTCACTGCATAGGATATGTCAGGTCTCGTATGGCATAAATAGATGAGTCGACCTACAAGTCGTTGGTAGCTCTCTCTATCAACCGGATCTCCAGATTGCGCACATAATTGATGATTTTGCTCAATAGGGGAAGAAGCCGCTCGACAACCAAGCATTCCTGTATCACTAAGAAGGTCCAAGACATACTTCCGCTGCGAGAGAACTATCCCTCTAGGGGACCTTGCAATCTCAATGCCTAGAAAATACCTTAGTTGGCCAAGGTCCTTAACCTCAAATTCTTTACTCAACTTCTGCTTCAATTGTGCCATCTCAATAGCATCATCGCCAGTAATAATGATGTCATCTACATACACTGCAAGAATCGTGATGTGCCGCTGAGAGTGGCGGTAGAACAAAGTGTGGTCCCCGTTGCACTGTGAGTATCCCATACTACACATAGCACGGCGAAATCGATCAAACCATGCTCGTGGAGATTGTTTAAGCCCATATAATGACTTTCTCAACCTAAGGACCTTCCCACGAGTCTGAGATGTACCAAAGCCAGGTGGAATTTCCATGTACACTTCCTCCTGAAGATCACCATGCAAGAATGCATTTTTGACATCCAGCTGGTGCAATGGCCAACCAAAGTTAGCAGCACAAGAAATAAGAGTTCTCACTGTACTCATCTTTGCAACCGGTGCAAATGTCTCGTCATAGTCAATCCCATAAGTTTGACTGTAACCCCTTGCCACCAACCTTGCCTTATATCGTTCTATTTTCCCTTCTGGGGATTGCTTCACGGTATACACCCATTTGCAAGTAACCGGACTTTTTCCCATAGGAAGAGGAACAAGATCCCATGTCTTGTTCTTCTCAAGAGCTTTCATTTCCTCCAGCATGGCCTCATACCACTTTGGGTCTTGTTTTGCTTCCTTCCAATCTCTTGGGATTGCCACAGATTGTAATGAAGAAATGAAGGCTCTATACCCGGGTGATAGAGATTCATATGACACATAATTTGCAATATCATGCTCAAAACCGTACCTTTCAGGAGGCTTTCCTGCTTTAGCTCGTGGTTCTTTTCTCAAGGCAATAGGCAAATTTAGCGAATCACCAGTGACACATGGCTCACTCTCATATGAGTCAACTTCATCGACCACTGGACTCTGTTGTTGTTGATTTTGCTCCCCCTGCAATTGGACCTCACCATTTATTCGAGCTTGTTGTTGATGTTGTGATTGCCTCCTCGCATACACCCTTAAATTTTCTTCCTCGTTTGGTTTTTTCCATCTCTCTTCACCCGTAGGTTGTCTCCTTGTGTATACCCTCAAATTTTGCTCCTCGTTTGGCTTTCTCCATCTCTCTTCACCCGTAGGTTGTCTCCTCGTATATATCCTCAGATTTTGTTCCTCATTTGGCATTCTCCATCTCTCTTCACTCCTTGGACATGGAGTTGAACCAATCACAATTCTCGATGGTTCATCCTCCTTTGTCCTCAATGATTCACTCTCCCCCTCTCGACTAGCATCACTTGTGCTAGGAGAGTCAAAGTCAAACAACGAGCTGAGGTCCGTCTTCTCTCCATAGAATGGCTCAGACTCTCTAACTGACATATCCATGCTCACAAATGTTCTCCGTTCACTAGGACTCCAACATTTGTAGCCCTTTTGTCCAGGTGAGTATCCGATAAAGATGCACTTTACAGCACGTGGATCCAATTTTCCCACTGAAGGTCTGTGGTCTCTAACAAAGCACGTGCATCCAAACACCTTTGGCGGAACAATGAACTCATTTTTTCCATAGACCATTTCATATGGAGTCTTCATTCCAAGCACTCTTGATGGCATCCGGTTGATGAGATAAGTAGCTGTCATAACCGCTTCACTCCATAAGAATTTAGACACATTCATCGTAAACATAAGTGATCGAGCTACCTCCAGCAGATGGCGGTTCTTTCTTTCAGCCACTCCATTCTGCGGCGAAGTATTAGGACACGAAGTTTGATGAAGTATTCCTTTTTCCGATAGAAAATTGCCAAATTCATTGTTCACATACTCTGTCCCATTATCTGTACTAATAGTTTGAATGCCGGTGTTGAAACGATTTTGGATATATGCATAGAAGTCCTTGAAACAACTAAGCACCTCACTCTTTTGTTTCATGAGATATATCCAAGTCATTCGGGAGTGACAGTCAATGAAGGTGACAAAATACTTCATCCCACTGATAGAAACCACGGGAGAAGTCCAGACATCCGAATGTATCAACACGAAGGGCGATGTACTCCGGAGTCCACGGCTCACATATGAAGTCCTTGTGTGTTTTCCATACTCACATGCATCACACACAAGTTTGTCTTTATCTACCTTTTTCATTTCTTCGGGATTAATCTTAGACATAGCATCAAAAGACATGTGGCCCAATCGACAATGTTGGAGCATCACCTTTGCTTCATTGTCTCCCGAAGCAGCCATCAGAGCAGTGCATAATGCATCATCTGTTTCCTGTCTATCCAAGTACCAAAGTCCCTTATGTTTGACACCGACCCCAATCCTCCTACCAGTTGACCTCTCCTCAATTATGCAATTATATCGATCCACGATGATTCGACAATCAATATCATCAACCAAGGAGCTCATAGACACCAAACTAACCGGAAATGATGGAGCATATAAGACCGGAGACAATGTAATTGACGGAGTGCATTTCACCGTGCCGACCCCTTTAATAGGTTGATAAGTCCCATCGGCTGTTTGGATGGTCTCTTTATGCATGGGTGGGTGTGGAGTATATGATGCAAACTCACTCCACCTTCCCGTGACATGTGCCGACGCTCCCGAATCTAGTATCCAATTTGAGCGAGAAGTTTCATTTGAGCCAGAAGCATGATTCGTGGTACCACTTTCAGTTTGAGCAAGATTGACAGAATTTCGAAGAATTGCTGTTTTGCCACTCTGTATGGCCCTTTCTCCACTCCTCTCTGATTGTCTCATTTTTTAAAATCTTTGAGCAGTTCCGCCAATTTGTCGAGCAATTGCTCAACACCTTGATTCTCCGACATTGCAAGAATCACACTTACCACCAACAACACGTCTCTTTTACCCAATTCTGAGAGCAAGCAACAACACTATTGCTCTTTGTCACAGCAGTAGCTTCCTCCTCTGCTCTAGGCCACCAGCAGCAACGAGAATGCTCCTTTCCTAGATTTCTCCACCACCGTGTTCAGCTGCGCATCCACCAATTCCACCAGCACGTTCCACAGCTTCGCGAACTCCGCTCCCTGCAGTCGAGATTCAAGAAGTTGCACGTCTACCTCCTGCTGCTGCCACCAGTGCCCTCAAGGACTGCAACTCTCACTCCTTGGATTCCACGTAGACGCACGTCCGCCACACACAGCCCAGCTCAACTTGCGCTCAGTGTTCCCTTCTCCTAGGGCTCACCTCCAGCCGCAGCTCTCTTGCTTCCTCCCTACGGTCACGAGCGGTCACACCTCACCCAGCTGCTCTCTCACAAGCGCGACTCAACGCTGCTGACCCGCAAGTTTATCCTTGCGCCGGCTGCCATCTCTGCAACCCCTGTTTAGAGCTTGTTCCCTCCTGCAGTCTTGCCTGCCTGGGAGCTCCGACACAATACTGGCTTTCCGCCTCTCTCTCCCTGCAGCAGCTTCCACACACCTCAGCACTGACACCTTCCGCAGCTGCAGTTGACCACGCTCTTGCCTCCAGCCACTTGCTCCTATTACTTCCTGCAGCAGTACCTTTGCTGCCTCCTCCACTCGTCGTCGTCCACAGCCGAGTCACTGTCTGCTGGAGGTCACTGCCATAGCTCTGATACCATGTTGTTCTTTGGGGAACTTTTCTGGATGGACTTGTCCCTTGGACCTCCACCACCCTCCTATATATAGGCATACATATTCACTTATACCCTAGAACAATCTAGACTCTTGTAGGACAATAGTACTATACTAGGATAGGCTCCACTTCCCTGGAACACTCTAGAGACTGCTAGGATACTAACTCATAATCCAACAAACAATCACTCAATAAGAAACCTAATCTTCACTGCAGATACCTATTCCATCAAACTTCGAGGAGGATTTTATCGCTTGGGCACAAGAGAAGAAGGGGATGTTCTCGGTTAGGAGTGCTTACAGGCTAGGAATGCAATTAAAGTGGCAAGATGAGCAAGCAGCCTGTAGCAATAACCCTGATAGTGATAGGGAAATGTGGAAGTTAATTTGCAACACAAAAGTCCCACCGAAGGTCAAAGTCTTTGGCTGGAAGCTGGCAACCAACTCCCTGGGTGTTCAAGCACATCGCGGTAGGAGAAACAAGGACATCACCCCAATCTGTAATATTTGCGGAATGGAAGCTGAAACCTCTCACCATGTTATGATTAAGTGTACAAAGGCTAGGGCGTTAAGGCAGCGAATGAGGAAAGAATGGATGCTGCCAAATGATCACATTTTCAGAGACTCAGGCCCGGATTGGGTTATAAATTTGCTAAACCAATGTACGGCAGAAATGAGAGCAAAACTGTTGTTCCTATGGTGGAGAACCTGGCACATCAGAAATAACATCCTTTTTGGGGATGGTAAATGCACTGTGGAACAGTCAGCCTTATATATACAAAAGAACCATTGACTTACAACATCATATCTTTCTTCCTTTCTGCAGGTTAATGTGCTCATCAGGCCATTGACTTAAAAGGTAAACATGTCCCCATCGGAGATGGTCAACCGAGAATGACAAAAGAACCAGAAAGATCACGGGCGCAACCACCTGAAAACTGGAGTAAGCTGAATGTAGATGCAAGTTTTTTAAAGGAACAGAACAGAGGGTCTTGGGGGCAGTCCTGCACGATCACCAAAGCAACATCCTCATATCAGCTTGGGGGGCTATCCCTCACTGCCACTCAGCTGAAGTTGGAGAAGCAATCATGTGCCGAGAAGGTTTAAAAGCCTTTATTCATCATGCAGCAGAGCCAGTGATTTCGGAATGCGACAATGCTGCCGTGGTACAAGAACTACAGAACAGTGGGAAAAGCAAATCAGCCATCTCAATGATAGCCTCGGAAATTAAATCTCTCCTTATAACTCTTCCAGGTTTTAAAGTCTGTAAAGTAAGTAGATCATGTAACTCAGTGGCTCACAATCTAGCTGGCTTTGGCTATAGAGAGTGGAGCTCGGGTGTGTTGCTGAATTCGGTTCCTCCCTGCGTGGTTGAATCGTTTCAGCTGGATTGTTCTCGTTTATGTAAAACTCCTATGTTGAATAAGTAATACACACCAATAAAAAAAACCTAATATTCACCCTTACTGGGATTCTTACATTTATTTTAAAAATATTGATCTATTATCATCCATACCTTTATTTTAGAAATATTGGTCTATTATCATCATAACATGTACTGAAAAATATCTTATTGTGATCGCTGAATGAAATCTGATGGTCATGTGAAGGAAGGAGTTTGGCGTGGTTGTATGTTGTCCAAATTGCTAAAGTGTTTAAGATCCCAAAGTGCTTGATGCTCTCTGCATTTAGGATATCTTACCATCTTTTGTTTGGTTCATAATGTAATTGAATTGCAGGACCATTATGTCACCAAAGGAATTATTAAAATGTCCAAGTATGGAACCACTTTCTTGCTGTTCGGATTCTTAAAATTTGCAAATAGAGATGCAAGTATATAACCACTAGCTGTTGTGAAACACAGTTAATATTGATCCTTGTGTTCTCACTAATCAAGTTTTCACCCAAAAACCAAGGATATCTTGGGAAGCAAAATATTCTTATTTCTTACCATTAAACTATGAAGGTAACAGTCAAGACGATAAGAAGGCGTTATTTCATACTTGAGACCTTCAAAATTTTAAAGGGTAGCCAGATGCATAGCACTTACATATATAGCTCCGAGCGTTTATATATTTCAGAAAGATCAACCCCAAGCATCTTCTCTTGTACAGATGAGGTCACCTCCAACATCCATGTCGCAGGGTTATACCCATCTTTTATCTTATCGACACCTTCTATTCCCTGAATACACCATGTTCAATGGTAACTATTGGTCCATGGTTCGACTATTTTCCAAAAAGGTATTAGAAATGGTTTCAAACATTTAACTAACCTCAAAGTACTTTATTAGTTGTGAAGAATGGTCACCTAATGGACCAACGTATATCTCCTCCCCTCCTTGTTTCAGTAGAACAAGCTGCAATTCATTGGTCATACAATCAGAAGGGCCAACACATTACATGTCCTCGGCTGGCAGCAAAAGTTTTATTACCTCATCAAAAGTTTCCAATATTTCAATACTTGGTTGGTGAATGGTGCAGACAACAGTTTTACCGGTGTCTGCAAGGTTCCTGATAGTCCTCATTACAATACCTGCAGCTCGAGCATCGAGCCTTGAGGTTGGTTCGTCCAAAAAAATGATTGAAGGATTAGATACAAGTTCCACTGCAATGGTTAGCCTCTTCCGTTGCTCACTTGAGAGGCCTGTCTCTCCAGGATTTCCAATATATGCATCTTGCAATGATGTAAGCTCCAAGAGCTCCATTATATTGTACACGAAAATCTGCATCCAAAAGTTGACATGATTTCTTTAGTGTACTGAAGGGGACCATTATTGTCTGTTCTCCAGTTCAGTGGAATACTGGAATGTATGTTCATGTATCAGCTGAGTTATGTGAGAACACATACATACTTATTTAATTAAGAAATGGAGATGCACCATCAAATGTTGATAATATATTTATCAGGCTTTCTCTCAAGTAAAAACTCAACAACAACCTAATAATCTTTCTTCACAATTTTCTTATGTACTGACCTTTGTTGTTAATGAGTCAACTTCTGAGGGTAATCGAAGCCATGCAGAGAACAAAAGTGACTCAAGCACGCTCAAGTGTGGAGAGTGGACATCTGACTGCTCACAGTACCCAAATACACGACAAAATGTTTCTTGCTTCTTTGTGTAGCCTGAGACAGTTATCGTCCCTTCAGTGTAGCCACATGTTTTCCTTCCTGCTAACACATCCATCAGTGTTGTCTTCCCGGCACCGCTGATGCCCATCAATGCAGTCAGCACACCTGGTCTAAAGCAACCACTCACACCCTTCAATATCTCCAAACGATGTTTTGTCTTACCAACTACTTTGTTATCCTGTAGATTTAAATAAATGTGGGAGCAGTTAAGCAGGAAATATCTCCAAATGAAATTATGCTGCTGCATAAAAGATATTGCGATGTAAATGAGAGCATGCTGTTTTACCTCTTGCATGTCTACTGAATATCTTATGTTGTCAAAGGTAAGTGAAAGTGGCACAAATGGAAGTGCTACCCTGGTATTCACAGAACTCTGCGAGTCATTGATCACTCTTTTCGGATGGTAGACTTTAGAGGGAGCATCGCCACTCAACTCTGCATGTTTTTGCTCTAGTGCATTGCTTTGTAATGATGAAAAGGCTCTACCAGAAGCTGCAAAAAATAAGAAATTATTCTCCTTAGGGCATTGTTAAGCTGGAAACAGGTTTACACAACTGTGATGCAGTGCACAGAAAATTTCGTAACATACATTTGAGGTATGTAAGAGCTGCAGTGTAGAGAACATTGAAGACAAATATGTATCCGATCAGTGCGCCTAAGCCAATCCAGAACCACTTTGCCTGTACAAATAGACCGCGAGATTTCAATACGCTTGTTCCTAATGATTCCCTTGTTCCGCTAACTATCTGCAAAGCCAGATACTGAGTGTGTAAGTATTATCTTTTAGAAGTTTCAAAACTCCAGGTCTAGGGTTAGCGTAAGTACTTTACTCCAGCGGTGAGAAGTAAATTCATTCGCTGAAATGGCATTCTGTGCATACATCAGTGGTGAGATCCAGTAACCAACCATCCAGAATTTGTTCAAATTTTCTGGAGGGGAAAGCGAGCTAATAAGAAAATGAAAGCTTTATATTTGAAGTGATCATATTAGCTTTATATTTACCGCTCGAAATTATGAATCCACTTAGTAGAAGAAGCAGAAGCATTGTGGATGTTCCCAAGCTATTCGCTGCAAACACGTTTCTTGTGAATCCAGCAATCAATCGAAACAGAGAAGATGACATCTGACTGACTGCCAAAAGCACAAAATAATGTTTGAGGAGCCTGCAATGAAACCAATCCTTTTAATTCAAACTGAGATCAGGAAAAAAAAAACTGCAGGGTGCATTTGACAAACATAACATAAATATAAATTGGCTTTACACTCAAACTTCTGATAACAACATGAACAATAAACAATAGATATTTTTTCCAATTTGTTTTATTAAATTCTTCTATGAACCTTTTTAGATGAAACACAATGTGTCTTGAAACCCGGGCAACACAATATAAATGCAAGTTAAGTTAGCTTAATTATCCAGATATATGTCTGAAGTTTCATTAACTGCTAATGAATGGAAACAAGAAATAGTTTTTATATTTAGTCCATCTCTTTATTTAACTAATGAAATGACACCATAAAAACAAAGTAAGAAAATCTGGTCATGCAACTTTAGCAAAATTACCAGACCAATAGATTCTGCAACAAATGAAAACAAAGAATGCATAATACTACTGTTTTCTAAAAAAAAGTATCCACCAAGAGAAAAGAAATGCCGATTTACAGGAAGAGCAATATTCTACCAGTGTCGAAATTAGATTTCCCAACCTTATTATATAAATCTAAGCATTGTAAATTCTAGAATGAACTAGGTAAATTGCAAATAGTAGAGCTGGGTACATGACCATTCATTATTCACAATGCTCACCTCCAGATATTTGGATCAAATCCAACTGCATAGTACGTCATAGCAACCCAGATTGTAACTTCGACAAGTGTGATAGGAATCTTAAGAATAAATGTAGTCAAAGTGTATGACCAGGCTGGATAGAAAACACCCCTTTGCTTAAAGAACACCGGCAATTTCATGACTGTTCCCCTAAGGTCACACAAACTGCGGAACATGGTTTCACTCACGGAGAAGTACAGCAATCCCAGATATATCCCCCCATCAGTCAGTGAATCATGATGCATATTGCTGTTCCAGAAAATGGTTGATGCGACGAACGCTATCATTGTGATCTGTCACAAGAGTGCTCAAGAATGATGATTGTTTCCAAACTGATTGTCTTAAATTTTTTTTTTCATTGAAATTTATGATTGCATAGGAGGATCATATATATCTAGGGGAACATATGCTTACAGTGTAAAGTGGTGCAAATTGCTTACAAAAATAAGCGGCAAGCCTAGCTTATGCAGCAAAAGGATGTAGCAAAGTTGACAAATCAAATAAGCAAAATCATAAGAATATGAAATTACCTTTTAAGTATAAAAGCCCTTTACCAAAAAAAAAGAATATGAAATTAAAGCTGTTGTCGATCATAGGATTAAAAAAAAATGTAGAGGATTGCAGCAAAAATGGAGAAAAGTGTGACCTTAAACAGTGACATAAGCATTAGAATTTTTTATTTGGCTCAGGATGATTCTTTCATAACCCACACGAAAATATAAAGTTCTAATTTGGTTACACACGATCTCTGCCACTCATACAGAACACAGTTACCTTCTTGAACTTTGTTTTAGTTAGAAGGCAAAGTCTCTAAGCATCTCCAACAGACTTCCTATATTTCAATGTTACCCCTACTTTGAGAAGTGTAACAACGCAGGCCAGCCATAACTGAGTTCACGTCATATTCTTGTGAGGCATTTTCAGGCATGCCCCATCCTATTGGGGTGTGGTTCAACATTTAAAATCTGGTGGAAAGTGCAATTAATATACTCAAAATACACAGTTTACTATAATCAAAGGAAGCCAAAGCCCGATGCAAACCCCTCCGGTTCAAGATATATGGAATTGTAGGCATTTTACAACAAAATAACGAGGAGAGACGGCAGAAACTTCACGTTTGTTTCATGGATGGGTTCCAACGAGCAATAATTATCATGGGGTGGGTGTCTAAGCAATAATATCAATTACATGTAAGAGAGGAATTGATTTCTTTGCTTCGTGTTTTTCACATTTAATTTCCATTAGCAATACTAAGGTCCCATTCATCTAAAATGCCTTATATGTAGCTTAAAAATTCTGGGCTAAAATGCCGAATATTAAGGACTGGAGGGAGTATATGTAATTGGGTGGTAGTGGAAGCTGTAGTTTAGTCCAATAAATACAAAACTCATAGATTGGTCATATGCTAATAGTAGTATATTATTATAAAACCAATGGTCAAAATCTGGTTTTAATGGTTGTTCAAAGTGAACACAAAAGATATACTGAGTGATGAATATCAACTCACATTTGCAATATTAATTAAGTACGTGGATGAGTTCCTCCTCATAAGCAGGATTTCTCTAGTAGATATTGCTTTGACCAGCTCCCTTTTGCTAACACCATACTTTGAAGTGGCGAGAGCGGCCAAGGAACTCTGGTTCTTCTCAAATGGCACTTCGAGAAACTTTGCAATAACTTGGCCTTCATGAAATGCTTGTGCAAATTTCTCCACTGTGAAGTATTGATAGGTTGCACCATCATGCGACCAATATCGCTGCTGATCTTTCATGGAAGTCACCTTTTAAAACAATAAAATAAAAAATCATGAGCAACATGCAATGATTAAAAAAAATCGGTAGGATTGATGATGTTATCATGTTAAGATGCACCTACTTCTAACAAGAAGTCGGCAGTAGCTTTTTTGTGAGGGCATTTGAAGCCTACGGACCCAAAGAACTCGCCCACATTTTCTTTGGGGCCTTGGTAAACAGCATGCCCCTCTGAGAGGAGGAGGACGTCATCAAAAAGCTCAAATGTCTCAGCTGATGGTTGAAGCAGAGAGATTACCACTGTTCCCCCAAGTATATGGACAGACTGCCTTAGGAAATTCACTATCTCATATGTAGTTGAGCTGTCAAGCCCGGTTGAGATCTCATCCATGAATAGGGCTCTCGCCGGACCTATAAGCGTTTCTCCTGAAAACATATGTGAATCATGTACAAATCGGTTGACCTGTTCCTGTCAAATAACACAGCTACCAATTTGACATGATGTTTGTTACATAAATGGCCTTCGATTATATTTTTCTTTACAGAGGCTGATTTACAACCTCTGTTGCAAACATTTGAGTATGATACATGGAAGCTCGATGTAAAAGTTCAGCATACCTATGGTGACACGCTTCCTTTGCCCACCAGATATACCTCTTGCCATATCATTTCCAACTAATGTATCTGAACAGATCTGAAGCCCTAGGATCTGCAGTGGAAGTAAACCTTTCGCAGGTGAAGTAACTCTATACTCTCAATGTTTACTGGAAGTGTACTATCAATTTCCGATAACTGTAAGTTCATGAATCAAACCTGCATCATATAGTTTATCATTATGTTGCTTTCACTTCCATTTGCAGATTCCTGAAAGAGTGGGACAGTTAAGCGATTAAATATATAAAATAGTGGAGGTCTTTAGAAACTGTATCTGTGTAACTCCACAATGGAAGGAAGGAGGATGGAAACTTTTTCCACAGAAAATACCTTGACATAATGGACATAATTTTGGAACAAAATGTTGGAGCCTCTATAGTCAGGATTATCAGGCTTTAAGTTTAAGGTGAAATCTTATGAAATTCATATTTGCCCCTCTGTTGTTCGATTCATTATAGGTTACTCCTATTGACATCCGTCTACCAAGACCATTGCCTTCTTCCTCTTATGTTCTCTAGCAAGGTCCTCGCATTTATATTTGCGGCTGCGATAAATTCTTTTCCAACAATCCACGTGTGACTAGTGCTTCCAGGGAAGGTAACACTGACAGCAATGACAAAGCTAAATAGGGTCACTTGGATGCGCAATATGCACTGATAGCTGGGAACGTAAGCTTTGGTGATTACCATTCTTTTGCTTAGGTTGATTTTTAACTTAGGATTTGTTAAAAAAAAAAAAAACTTGGTTTGACAAACATTTGCATAATATAAGCTATACACATTTCCAGTAGACATTGGATAGATCATAGAACAATAATTTTTACAGGCCCAATTCAACTTGTAAAAACAGACTACATTTTCACTACCTCTCTTGCAGAAACTAACTATCTCCACTGACAACATAATGTACTAGGGCTTTTTTGAAGGAAAAAAAAACAAAATGAACTGCTACAGTCAATATTTTCTAAATTTAACTACATAAAAATATCCTTAGCTTCGCAACAAGTAATATATGCGTAATGGTATTTTGTAATATTTTCATCAATAATATTATGCATAAAAGGTAATGAGCAAGTGTATTTGCTGGAATTTGTGCAAACGCCTAAAATATCATATGTTTGAAATGAAAGAAAAATAGGACAAGGATGTAATTTGACCTTCATGAACATGTCGATGTCCTGCTCTGGCGTGATGTTGGCTTCACTCTCCCTTTTCATCAGTTCTGCAAACAAATCTGAATACAGGGCACCCATTCAATTTTGCTTGGCTTGCTCATAGTAAAAAGGTGAACTCGCTGTAGTTTATTTGGTCGTGCCCCAGTTTTACCTTCGGCGACATTTGATATTACTTTTGCACAAAGACACATAAACCCGCAACAATTTGATCCCCTTGAAATAGTTATAAGCTTTGCTAAAGGCTAGTTGTAGGTGTCGATTATTACCGCGCCGATCCCCAACGCCCTGGCACCTGGCAGAGAAGGCCAATGTCTGCCTCACTGTCATCTCCCCGATGTGGAGGTCGTCCTGAGATATGTACGCTGCTGTTCTCTCAGCAACGAACTCTTCCATTCCCTGGCCATTGTAGGTGACTCTCCCTGACACCTGTGGTTGTTTTGGTTTCAGGACGCAGTTTTTTTTTGTTCCGCATAAGCACATAAACTTATTATTGTTTACGGCATCTCCAAAGGCACCCCCAAAAGATGTCCAGATTTACCCAAATTGTGCCCGTTTGGAAAAGTGTCTGACACAACAAATTCATGAATATATCAAATTTAAATTTGCAAATGACATAGTTTAATTCAGATTCAAATTTCATCCATAACCATACCACCTATACCAACTTGCAATTTTTCATTTCGAGCTAGCACACGTAGCAAGCAGAAGCAGTGCACTCTATTTTGATTCGGAAAAGGGAGCAATCAACAACAACAAAATCAGTTCGAGCGAGCACACATACCCGTTGTACTGAACTTTTCCTTGCACCTCCTCGAGATAGGTAACAATTTTTCAGTTGGAGCTAGCTCACATACTCGGATGGAGGAGACCACAGCGAGCATCTCCTACATGGGGGGCGGCCCTCGGACAGAGGAGACCGCGGGCTCGACGCCGTGTCCTCCGGCGCCGGGCGGCACGTGGCCTCGAGGAGCTCCGAGCGCCTGTTTAAAGTCCGGCACGGAGAGGTCGCGGTATGCAGCGCCGAGCTCCCGGATGCCCGGGGGCGCTAGCCTCCACGAGGCCCTTGGTACGCGGCGCTCACCTTCCGCACCTCTCCCTTCGGGAGCTGCACGCTCTGTACGGAAGTGCGCTGCCGAGGCTGACGCACCCGCCCTCTTCGCGGGAGCCATGGCGCGGCGGAGGCGCGTGCCGCTTTTTCCGGCGGCGGAGTGATTCGGGAGGGTTGTGGTGGTGCCGGCTGGCCGGAGACGGCAGAGATCGTGGAGTCGGCCGACTCGGCGAAGGAGAGGGGGACGGCTGGGGAATAGAGAGGCTGGCGGATGGACCCCCACCGGACATACGCTTACGTGGCGTCTGTTTCAGCACATGTCCGTCCAGTCACTTAAAACCTCTGAAACATTCAGGGACAATGAGGTCGAATTTTTGGACAAAGTTCCCTTTAGAGCGTCTCTAATTTGCTCAATTGTGACTCTCGCATATGTTGTCTGTTTGTACTTCCTCTCGTACATTAGTTGTCTTGGATTTGTCAAAATATGGATGTTACATCCATATTTTAACATACTACAACAGTTGATTCGAGACAGGAGGAGTAAATGTCCAAATAGCTCGTTTAGACATGTTTGAACTGGTGCCTCCGGTGCAAGCCCAACGGACCGGCCCTTGTCTATTTTTCCCCAATTATCGCATGTTGTTGGTCAAACCAACTCCTCGTCTTCGATTGGGCGTTGCTTGTGTCGGTGGTAATACTTGGGCCTCCTCACCATCAATGCAACATCAACTTGCTCTACCTTAATCTGGAGATTTTTCGGCTATAATCTTCTTGGATGCAATATTTTGCGTCCCAATCCTAATATTTCCCGCTTGCATGGCCAAATGGTACGCCATAGGGTTCTTTGCCATCACCAATCTCAGAGAGAACGGTGTCGGTCGGGATGTGGTCTGCTCGTGGGCGAACACCGAGGAGGATGACGCCGATAGCCTCGTCGATGTGCTCCTTGTATACCACAGGAGGTCCACAAACAATCGCCCACTGATTACGCCTCCACATCCACGAGTCATTGGGCGATGCCCTCCTAGTTTGCTAATTGCTTGGTCATCGTTGCGCGTCTTCTCCATTTTTTGCACGAACACAGTACAACATAGACACTCGAAAACACGCGCACCCTCATCCCTATGAACTTAGGCACACACCCTACTCTATGAGCACCTCTAAGAGACTGAGCCGACGGGTCCAGTAATGATATTGACGAAGTCACCACAGACGCCCACCTTCAATGAGAAACACCAATGTCAAACCTGGTGTTTGAACTTTGATGGGATGGGGGTATGACCACCCACCAAGCCATCCTACCACATGCAAGTTCTCCTGTGCATCTTCTTCTCTCAGCATATGCAATGCTCTTCAAATACGCCACCTTCACCTTGCCTCCTTTGACTTGGTCTCCTTCGCCTTGGCCTCCATGAGTGAAGACGGTGGATGGGTGTCAATGGTGGTGAAGGACGAGCGGTGGCGGCTCGCTAGAGGGGAAGAAGGGGCAAATGGGATAGAGCTTTAGTTATGTCACTATCGGGCGAGTCAAATAGGGCTGACGGTGGGTGTGGCGGGCATGTACGAGATGTCTAGACACCCCCTAGTATGTCTGGACCCCGACTCATTATACACCATAATTCTATTATGGATCTTCCGCGGGGTTGGTCGGGTGGGTGGATGGGAGAGGCGGTTGGAGATGCTCTTAGGAAGTGTTTTTCTTTTGTCTAGAGTCTACACCCTCAAAAACATATGGGGCCTTTTGCATCTTACTTGGCTGCCCATATTAGCATGGCCAAACCGATGAAAATCATTGAAATCATCAACTTGTGCTACTATCAAAAGCTAGTATCCGGATAAACATGGTTGACCATATTCTTTTATATGTTTAGTTATGAGACCATTCACATGTTGCGAAACATTAAGATCATGAAAAATTGTTGATACTATTTTCAGTTTAACAATATTCTCAATATTTTCTATTGATAATGCTTAAAGATATTGCATGGATTGCAGTATTTAATGTAATATGGAGCAAAGTTTGTTCATTTTGGGATAGGATTTGCTTTTGATTTTCTTCCAAACTAAATCACGGCCCCACTTATGTGCGTGTGAAACAATAACTCATACTCACTCCGTATCGCGTATCGAAATGTAAAATGTTTTTAACTTTTTTAGACAACACGTATCTAGATAAATTTTAGTGTGTAGATTCATGTGTATCTTACAATGAAACACGTCTAGATACATGTAATTTAGGAAACCTTTTAACATATTACCTCCGAAGACAGTTTTGGAGAAAACAAAAATTCTAAAATCTTTGCTGATTAGTAGCAACAGCCTATCGAGATAATGTACTTACTCCCTCTGTAAAAGAATGTAATATGTTTTCTAAACTTCATGTACTTATAAACATGGGCGGAGCGCCGTGGAGGCGATACTGGGCGAAACCCCCCCCCCCCCCTTCCAAATTGCAAATTTTCTTTTTACTATGGATACCTGCCACTCGTAGCCCCAACTCATCAACAGATGCTAGCCCGTTTACCATTCCCTTCTCCCAATTCGACCTAACACACCGACCAAATGAAACCGATGTGACAGACATCCTCGCCCATTCTACCGCTACGCGTCCGCCTCCATCGCTAGGTCTTGCTCGATTTCTCCTTCTCGACGTCCTCGCTCCCTTGCTCGCCCGATGTGACAGACATCCTCGCCCATTCTACCGCTACGCGTCCGCCTCCATCGCTAGGTCTTGCTCGATTTCTCCTTCTCGACGTCCTCGCTCCCTTGCTCGCCCTCTGTCCTCCTCCTGGATCTCCTTTTTCTCATCTTGTCGTGATGATTCCAAGTCGCCAATCTGTACTGTTGCTACTGCTGCTTCGCACATGCAGGCAAAACTCTTATAGAATGCAGCACCCTGCTTCTGGCTACGTTAGTTCAGTAGCTTCTCCGATTATTTTATTAAGGATTGGGAGTAATAAGTAATTGATACCCCAGCCAGGTTAGGGAGTAGTTTAGATCTGTCGATGCAAAATTTGATTTTATGATTTTTTTTTTAAATAGGCATAAAGCCCGACTTTGAATTAACAAAGCCCAGGACAGTTCCACGGCAATTACAACATGCTGATAAACAGCTATCAAAGCAACAAACACTACGGGCATACAAACAGATAGACAAAGAAAAAAACAGCTCGAAGTGTCGATGCTAGAGCCCAATGCCGCAAACAAGCACATCCTGAATGCAACACCGGACCCAAGCTGCCGGCCGAAGACGCTGAGAGGAAGATACGGCAAAAGCTGGGACTTCCACCACCGCGGCTGAGCAGGACCTCCGAAGCTCGATCGCTCACCAGCCAAGGGTGTCGCTGTTGTCGTAGAGGGGACCCATTCCCCTCCCGCCCAGGCTCGAGGGCGCCGACCCATCGACGAACAGGGGCAACAATGCTGAGGGCATGCCAAGCCTGGCATCCGCCAATCAATGCGATAAGATGTCGTCGCCGAACAAGACAAGCCACCACGACCACCACCTCCAACGCCCTGCACGACCACCACTCCTGCAATTCCCCAGACGACGCCTCCAGGAAGGGCACGACGTAGCAACGCCGTCGCCGTCCAAAGAGGGGAATGTGGTTTTCACCCGGAGGAGGAGGGCTGAGAGGGGACAGATACCTCGATAAACACCTCAAAGAAGGTGCCCGGCGCCCGCGGACGCCGCCGTCATCGTGGCCCCCCACGGCCAAGGGTTTCCCCCGATATCCAGAGTCCCCGACCAACCGCCCTGCACAATCCGGCCCACCGGGGAACCGGAGCTGGCAGGGAGACGCACAAGACGAGTAGAGGGGAAGCATCTTCCTTGCAGATGGAGCCAGAGCCGGTAGAGCAGCCCCGCGCCGCGCCCACGAACCGCCACGCCCTCGCTGCCCACGCAGCCGAGGAGATGACAACCAGCACCACGGACGTCACCAGCCGCCTGATCGACGCCGTCCCAACCGACCGGGGCCGCCGCCCTGGAAACCGATCTCCCCCGAGCAGCCACCCGAGCCGACCGAGGATCACCGGGAAACCGAGGGGAGCCAAACGGAAGGACGCCCTTCAACCGCGCACAGCCCAAGAAAGGCACCGGCTTGGCCGCCAACCTACGGCCACGCGCGCGTGCAGTGCAGATCGCGAGCAAAGGGAAGCAGAGGGGAAGGGAGGCATCGAGCCATCCAGCCGGAGCACTGCCGGCGGCGGGAGGATGGACCCATGTCCATCTCCGCACCTCACCCCTTCCTGGTGGAAAAACCTGGTCCCCTGACCAGATCTACCGAACCAGGCCGCTGCCGGCTCCGATCTGCAACGTGGAGCACCGGGGGCCGCCGCCCAGGGCGGGGGGCGACTAAGGGGAGCGCCCGCGCCGTCGAGCTCCAGGGCGCCCTTCTTCGACGGACCGGAGGGGGACAACAACGGGAGCGCCTCCAACGAAAAACGAGGGGGGCACGCGGAGGAGACCTCGCCGCCGCCGTCCTTGGCCGAGGCACGGGCTTGCCCGACGGCAGCCTCCGGCGGCGGCGAGGCGGGGGAGGAGCGGGGTGCGGCTTTGTCTAGGGTTACGGTCTCCGCCCGTGTCGCCCCGAGAGGAGCGACGCGGGGGCGTCTTACGTCTCAGATAGTCGACACTCTCCCCACAGAGGACAGTGGCGTGGATTTTATGATTTAGGGAGCAATTAATGGGGAAGAGCAGGAGATACCATGGTGATTAGCAATGTTCTCTTTTAGGACCAAAAATACTTGTCCGGAATGCCCAACAATATGTGAACCAGTTATCTAAAGATAACATTCTTACCTGTGTTGGGGCGATGCTCAGGGCATTTGCCTTCTCGGCCGTCCGATCGTGACGCCCAGCCGTTTCTTACCCGTTCGATTTTTTACCGTGTGCGGTATAAAGAGTCCAGCCGCAGTGAAAACCCTAGCCGCCACACCCACGCTCGCGACCCCGCCCTTCGCGCCCTGCCGCTCTAGCCCTTCCTCCTCCTCCCTGCCGCCTCCCGCTGGGACTCCCATGTCCTCCCACCTTCGTCTCTGGCGCTCGATCCGCAGCCGTAGCCGTGAGGAGGACCACCCGGGGAAGCGCCTTTGTCTGCGACGCTCGATCCGCAGCCGCAGCTGCAGCCGCGAGGAGGACCGCGTGGGGGAAGCGGCACACGGACGCGCGTGGTGGTAGCTTCCCTATCTGGATCCTCTAGCGTATCCTTTGGCAAGCTGTCCGCCTCCCTTCGCCAGCGAAATCCTCCGCCTCGAGCACCCTCGTCCGCGTCTCCATGCTCAGATCGAAGGTAGGCATCTGTACCTTTTCTCTCATTTCCTCCCCCATCTCTTATTTAATCTACACATGGCTAGAGTCAAAGCACTGCTCTAGCACACAGCTGCTGCATAAGAAGACCAGTTCATCCCATTCTTAAATGCCATAGGGTGAACAGTGGCCAAAAATCCCGAGGATGTTAGTGTATAGTGCAAGGGTGTTTTTTTACTGGTTTTATTGTCGATTCAGAGTGGTGTGCGATTCAGAGTGGTGTGCTGGTACTGAGATGGTATAGCTCATCCGCTACTCCATAAAAGTGCATATTGAGTACCAAATAGAGAGTTCTTCACTTGTATTGTCAATGTATTTTAGCCAGGAATCACTGTCGTTGACAAGAAACTCTTTGTGGCTGCTACGAATTGTTCCATCTAGAAATTTATTGCTCTGTGCCAAATCCTTTTGTTTAATTAAGGTAATGATTGAAGAGAAAATGTTCATGCTTGATAATTTGTTATTATGTGTTTTCCATGCATAGTCCTGAGTTTTCATATCTAAAGGAGACTGGAATTGTAGCTATTCTATTTTTCGCTGAGAACAACAATATTGGTTTCAAATCGATTTGATGCTGGTGCAATACATGTCTCCGAATTTTCCTTTTTTTTCAAGTGTGTTTCGATATATCTACCAACACCACCATTCATACTGCCTTCGATTCCTGTGCAGGGTGCTCAATAGCCATGAGACACGGAATGGAGTCTTCGAGGCAGCGCTAACGCTCAGTGTTGTGGACGCTGACATACGGGAAACGGCGCAGCCAGTGCTAAAGACCAAGGACAGTATCCTTGGAAGTCTGCCCAGATGAAGGTCCTAAGCCCCACGTGCGCTTATACTTATTTTTGTTTTCTGACATCTCTAGATCGGTAATCATCTTCCCATTATAGGTTTCATGTTTTTTTTGCCTCCATTTTCATTGAAACAGGTCATGAACAATCTCTTCAGACCACTAATACTCCTGCCACTTGTGAGCTAATTAATTCTTCCTATCTATTTTTATAAGGGATTGAATGTCCAGGTTTTTTGTGTTCCATTCAGTCAATGTGTTTAGACAATGGTGTTAGGTCATAGTGCCTCGTATTCCCTGTGCAGTACGTCCACTAACCGTGAGACAAGCTTTCTCAATTATAACTTGGCTCACATGTACATTATATGGTGTTAGTTTTTTAGAATCAAAATGGCTTGCATATATGACCTTTCTCAATTATATGGCTAGCGTTTACGGTCTATAGCAGCTCGGTGATGTGACCTCCATGTGTAAGCTATTAATTGCTACATAGATTGAGTGTTTCATGAGAAAATATATTTTTCAGCGGTTGTTTAAGACAGATGCATGAATGCATCGGTGACGGTCTGTTTTGTACAGGTTTATATTTTGGATGGTATCATTTCTATAATCAAGGCTCTTGTGTTGATCTAGCATCCTGATATAATTTCTAAGGCCATCTGCATATATTAGTTCGGTTATGGTGAATGAGGTTAAAAAAGTGTTCTCCGAGATTTAAATTGGAGGGGAATTGGGAGATTATGGTACTATGATGAGACCAATACCTTCTTACCTGCATCAACGTGCGGCGAATTGTCACCAACTGTATGCCTTAGTGCGCTGAAGGTGGTGTTAATTTAGATGTAAGTTCCAATTTCCTATGAAGTTTGAATGCATTTTTGAAGCTAAGATAGTAGTGCTAAGTTTTGTATCTGTCTATTAGCTCATATTGAAATAAACTGGTATGTCAAGAAAAAATTAAGATATTCTTACTTGAAAAAATAGGTCCATTTTTATCTCCATTATGTTCTATTGTGGGACTTTTTTGTTCATGCTATTGTGCGGTGTTGGTGCATAGCGAAAACCTGCATCAAGAAAGGATATATGTTGTTCCAATCACTTATTAGCACCATTTTTTGGGTTTGTTTTCACTGGGATATTTTTTCCATTGGTGTTTCTCATCGAAAAATGAATTCAAATATGACGGATCCAACCGAACATTAGGTCACAACATCGTAAAACAGCACGCTGGTTCTAGATGGGTGCAAAAATATTTTAGTTTTCCATCAGGTGGTCATGCGTAGAGGTATAGGCTTCCAGGTTCTTTAAATTGTGTAAAAGAATCTTATTATTTTACTAGCAGTGCTTGGTTTTCATGTGTAGAGGTAGAGATAGATGCAGTTTCTAGATTGCTAGGTTAGTGGTTATCACTTTTTCTAGGCATGTGCCTCTGCTGGTTCCTTTTCCATTTAATATAATTCTTTCACATTTAATTTAGATTTGTTAAGCTTAGATCAGATGGTTCAGAATCTTGCTACATTTGATTATAGGCTCTTTGGAGATTAGCTCCCAACGGTTGATGACATGTACTATTACTTTTTTCTTGCATGCTCTCGATGCTTCCTATTTTTAAGAGACATTGGTGAAGAGATGATCAATTCGGTAATTTTATGTTTTTCTATTAGCAGATTGAAATATAAGATTTTATTTCCTATTTTAATATTTGCTAATCAAGGAGGTATAAGGCTCTCCCTTCGGTTGCCTGATTGTATACAAGTTCTCAGTTTTGCATCTCTGGCAAGGCTAAAATTATTTCCACGGTTTTGCTATATGACTTCTTTTATGAATAATAATCTACCATGAGAAAATTACCCATATGTCATTTTGTTTCTATAATTGAAACATAATGCAACAATTTGTGTTTATAATCTCCCATTCTGACTTAGTTTTAGGTTTGTTTGAATTTGATTTTATTTTCTAAGAACTCATGTATTGCAGTATTGTTTTGATTTGGCTAAATGCATAACATGGCCTACTGTTTATAAGAGGCATTATTTTTTTGAAACATACTATTTTTACAATATCTATCCAGACAGAATTTTCTTGCTCCCTTTGTCCTGAATTAACCGTCATGGATTTGTCAAGATATTGATGTATCAATAGTTCAATACACTAAATGCATCTAGAATTCTAGATACATCCATATTTGGACAAATCCAAGACAATTTATTTGGGGTGGAGGGAGTACTTATTATAGTAATTGTTTTATTTAGTTTCTATCATGTTGGTTGCATTATCAACCATGGTTAAAAAAAAGCGTTAAGCGGAGGCGAGGCGCTGGGCCTGCGCTTCAAGCTTAAGCGTATGACTTTTTGCGCTTTGTTGCGCTTTTTGGTGCTTAAGCGGAAGAAAGCGTGAGGCGCTAGGCCTACGCTTCAAGCTTAAGCGCGCTTAAGCGTACGCTTTTTTGCGCTTTTTTGAACAGGGTTATCAACCAGTGTTTAACATGTGTAATGCCACTAATCAGACAGATTCAAGCCGACACATCTATGTCCACAAAATCTGCATTTTGTAGTTTTTAATCTTTAAACTGAGCCTACACTACCATAATTTCGTCTATATATATTTCTTGCTTTACCTTTGTTTTTTTATACCATATTATTACGGTAGAAGGTAGGTTAGCTTGACATGTTGTCATTGCCACATATGTTTGCATATATGCGAGTTAACATTGCATTGTACATTAACTATTTTCCGATAGTAATTATGTCTTGAAGTTATTTTTTTATCATGGGTTAGACCATTTGTATTGGAAGATTCTGACAGAATGTTTGGACTGATCATATAAAAACTACCGACTGTCAAACATGCATATTAAATAAAATTCCCTTTTATCATAGAGGACACTGGCCTTAATCTGTTACATACACATTTTTTCTGTTCGTCTAAGATGAGATAGTTTTTCATATGATTAATACTTTCTGAAAGTTATTACTTCGAATCTGTTGTGGTCACACAGCACATCATACTGTACTGGCATAGATAATTAAACAGTTATCCTATATTTATTTTCAGTCCCGGGTGCACCAATGGCTCAATGTATAACCTACTTTTAGATTCCCTGTAATACATCATTGCTCAACTAAGAAATAAAACTACCGTTCCACGTTTAGACACAGATGTATATTTTCTACTATCATTTTAGACCATTACATGTGAATATAATTACTTACACGCTTAATACTTACGCTAAATGACAGAAAAACAAATGAATGTTAGAAATATGTTTGGTATGGTCATTCTTATGCATTTTTAATTATGATCATATGAATCATTGCTTCAACGGGTTTTAATTTGTGGCATCTTACTTTCCTTTGCAGGCTACACAGACTTCCGACATTCAACCCCAGTCGTTCCTTCGCCGAATTGTAGACACTTTACAGCTGAACATATTTATCGCTGCTCAGATCAACTATGGAATGCACCGAGCTTGGATAGACATGAGTATGCCACCCGACAGCTTCAGTGCACACCCAGTGCCAAGAAACTTTTATGGTAATGACATGCCTAGACAAGATGGTCCGGTGGAGAGAGTGTTGCAAAGGTGGCCGTCAGGTTTCTGTCCGCACAAAACACGTCAAAGTAGATAATTTCGGCTACATCTCCAACTTACAGGTGGAAAGAAGGCTTGCTTGCATCGGAGATATACCACAGGATGCATCAAGAAATAGCTGAAGTGACAAGGGATATCTGCTTCGACGGTTCTACGAAGATCTTCAGCGACATGTTCACTTGGAGTAGGCACATAAGCTCTGCTGACCAACCATGACGCTCTTCTGGAGGACCACACAGAGTTGCAAGACACCTTGATGGCCTTATTCTGAAGCACAATGAGCTGAAGAATCAGCATATCTCTTGTTGACAAGGTGCATCATACTCCAGGACGGATGTGGCGATGTGTTTGACAAGCTGAGCTACGTTTGTGTAAGGTCGTTCGGCTTTCTTCCCAAAATCATGTAACAATCTATGCTGCAAACGGCCAAGTTACTACTACTCCTATCTACACCACCAGCAGACTGCCCCCAGATTATAGCTTCGGCCGCTGTCAATTCTCGCAAGCCTGCTAAGGCACAAGACAGAGACATGACCTATGCTGATGGTTTGGGTAATTCCAGCGAACTTAGATCCATCAGAGCTAACATTTTTTTTTGGGGACCGTCGATGCACCTTGGATACCGATGCCTGACAACATGTTCACCGACAAATGATTTCTTCCACGGACAAACCTTAATGATAAATTTGTGTGCCCATTGGGTATGGCGATTAGCATTATTTTCTTCCATATATGTTTTTGAATTGTTATTCTGTTTCCCAAAATTATTTTTCCCCATGGAAGAAACCTGAATGTTGCCTCCTCTATTGGTTAGTAATTAAGATATATCTACTTAAAGCTCAATGAAGAACATCATTTAAAACCATACTATAGATGGCAACAACATATAATTTAGAATCCTTTATTTACTTAAAAACCATTTTCAGAACTATGTGAGGCAATTGTGAGATACTCCCTCCGTTCCTGTATCCAAGGCGTATAGTTTTTTTGCACGGAAATTAGCGCGGGGGCCAAGAGAGAAAAATTCCTGAGTTTTGGCCGAAAAAAACTGTATGGAAGACGTGCGATGTGAGGAAAAATAGGGAAACAACCATCCTCTCTCTCTTCCGATGGCATCCAGTCCTAAATAACCGTAACAAATCCCTGAACCTTCTCCCTGATTGATCTCATCTCATCGTATCCTCCCAGGCCTTCCCGCGACTAGGTAGCCGCACGCTTTTTCTTCCCCGCCCCCGCGCGCTTTTTCTCCCCCGCTCCCGCGCGCCATGGGGAACAGCATAACCTCAAAATCGATCAAAAATTTCTGGCTCGATCGAAAGTTTCAGTACTGGCGCGAATGAGAATGGCGGCAATGGCCAAAAAATTTCGTTTCTCAATTGGCGGGGGTGGAGCTATAAATACTGGACGTCTCCCTCCCCATCTCATTACTCTCCAGCGTTCTTCGCCTCTCTCTCCCGATCACCATCTCTCCCGATCGCCATCTCTGTATATCCAGTTGTCATCTCTCTTTCGTTGCCGTCTCCAATGGCTGGTCGCCGCTCTGAGTGGATCAACTGGGATGCCCTTGGCGACGAGGCGGAGGAGGATGCACGCGAGTTGAACTACCACTACGAGTGGCACGCATCTAACCAAGGTTTTTTGCAGATTGGTTCGTTACTGTATGAACTGCATGAACGCATTTGTTTTCTGTAAATATGGATGATTCATTTTTTTCTCCATACAGGTGAAGAAGCTACAGAGACATCTGATCGGCGCCGTGGTGGCAGGCTCGGCCTGGCCGGCCATGTCACATCTGGCCAAGCACGCCACGGATTCGGCCATGTCCTTGATGCCCGCGAAGGACTCGGCGACACGCTACTGCTCGATCGCCGCCATGGGCTTGCACACAGGGTGCGCTCCATTGTCAACCGCGCCATGATGGGTGATCATGGCGAAGGCAGCGGCAACAACATGAATGGACCGCACGGACGCCGGGGCGCTCGTCTAGGACTAAGTGGGCGCAGACTTGTGCCTGCACCTGTGACACGATGGCCTCCTCATCTTCCTACTCAAGGTAATCCTCTTCAATCATGTCAAGTAAATGTTCATGGTTTGGATGTCTCCATGTGTAGGACAAGATGATCTGCATCCTGTTTTTTTTGGTAGATCATGTACGTCTTTGGCACCTTGTGCTTGTTTAAGTCATCCACATGTGTCATCTGTACTCCCATTTTGAGTAGTAGATGTTCAGGGGATCGTGTCTGATATGTACTCCAATTCCGAGTAGTAGATGTTCAGGTTTTGTACTCTGATCTGTATCATGACTAGTAGATGTTCAGTTTTTATGCACTCCAATTTTGTTTCAGTTTTTATGCACTCCAATTTTGTTTCAGTTTTGTGCAATTATGTGATTTGCACTCTGATCTGTATATTCAACTTTGGTTCAAATTATTTTAGGCGCCAGTGGAGATGATTTCCAGGGAGATGAACACCAGTTCGATGAGCATGCAGAAGTTGAATCTGAAGAACATGTCAATGATGAAGGCAGGGAGAACGGAGAAGGCACAGGTAATCTTCCATCGTGTTCTTTAAATTCATATTGGTAGTCTGAAGGCAGGGAGAACGGAGATGAGCATGCAGAGTTCATTTTTCCTACTCTCTTGTTGCTAGTCAGCCAACTCATATTGCATGTACTGCTGGAGTAGTACTCACCTTTCATTGGTAGTCTGCTAGGTGCTCGAGTAGTTTTCTTTGGGCTAGATAGTGCTGTTTACTTCAATGCATGTGGTCATTTACTCTTTAAAAATTGCATCTGTTGAATGGATTGTATTCTCAAAATTGCATTGATGACTGTCAGCAGGTGCAAACGGTACATTGACGAGGAAACGAAGGTGGTATAAACTCCATGAAAAGCAAGCTGTGTACGTCATGCTTTTAGAGAGGACCACTCCAGGTGTACTGAGTCGAGGAGTGGCGGAGGAAGTGTCTATGCTAACGGGCGTACCCGTAAGCACATTGCACAAATGGTGGAAGAAATGCAAAGTTGCCGGTGGAATCCATGGACTGGAAGACAAACGGGCAACAAATTGTGGCCGCAAAAGAATAGCCTTTGATCCAGAGGCTATTAAACAAGTGGATCTGCGGAAAAGGACAACACTGAAAGATTTAGCAAATGAGCTCCAAATAGCGAAGACTACATTGTGGCGACGTTTGAAAGAAGGCATGCTGAGGCGCCACACAAACGCCATCAAGTCCACTTTGACGGATGGTAACAAGGTAGCACGTGTAAAGTTTTGCTTGTCAATGTTTGATGAGCATACTGTCCCGCAAGATCCTCAATTTAGGGAGATGTACAACGTCATTCATATCGATGAGAAATGGTTCTACCGCTCCCGCGGTAGCCAGAATTATTATTTGGGCATTGATGAAGTGGATCCCTACCGTAGCACCCAAAGCAAAAACTTCATCGAGAAGGTAATGGGTTTTTGAAAATTTGTGTACTCACTTGATTAATTTAAATGCATTGTTAATAATCACACTGTGACTTTGTTCTGTAGGTCATGTTTCTGGCCGCGGTTGCTCGCCCACGCTATGATGCTAACGGGGTTATGACATTTGATGGAAAATTAGGAATATGGCCGTTTACATATGAAGAACCGGCAAAGAGGAAGAGCAAGAACAGAGATGCCGGAACTATGGTAATCCGTTAAATTTATAGTCATACACATGATGAGTAATTGGATTTCATTCACATGGAGTATTTTTATTGTGTAGGTTACCAAAGTGCTCCCTGCAGTCACTAAGGATGTAAGCCGAGACTACATGATAAACTTTCTGCTTCCCGCTATAAGGGAGAGATGGCCTGCGGCTGAGCGTGGCATGCCGATATATATTCAACAGGACAATGCCAAGACACATATACCCGTGGATGACCCGGAGTTTGTTGCTGCGGCTCAAGCTGAAGGGTGGGACATTCGTCTCACGTGCCAGCCTCCGAACTCCCCCGACCTAAATATTCTGGACTTAGGTTTTTTTGCAGCACTGCAATCTCTTTTCCACAAGATGTCTCCAGGTATTTATGCAACATTGTTCACTTTGAATACTGCTACTCAGCTAGGATGAAGAGTATTTTTGATTTTCGCTGATTTTCATTATTTGTGCAGGTTCTATTGAAGACATCGTCATAAAGGTGCAACAAGCATTTGATGAGTACCCAGCTGAGAACAGCAACAGAATCTTCCTTACTCTGCAAGCGTGTATGCGCGAAGTGCTCTCTCAGCTAGGAGGGAACCGTTACAAAGTTCCGCACATGCGGAAGGCTGTGCTAGAGAGGCTCGGCACTCTCCCGGTGGCATTAAAATGCGCTGCAAGCATTGTCAGTGACGCCATTGAATTTTTACCGGATGCATTGGATTAGAGTAGGATAATGTGATGGAGCTTTTATGTAATCGAGTTACTCATTTTTACTCATGTAATCGGATTAGTGCTATGCAACTCTTAATGGTTACCAATTCCAACTCTTAATGTGATGGAGTATTCTTTGCACCTTGATGCATTTGCTACTTAATGGCAACAATACGTGGATTGTGATTAACTTGTCCACACAGTCGCAAATGTAAGAATTTGCACCGAAGAGAGGAAAACTGCATGCAACAATACATGTACCTGTTGGGCTAGTACATGATTCTGTAATTACATGTCCCCCAAAGAAAAAACTAATCATTCAATGTTCTTCCACAACGATCATTTCCTGTATTGTTTCCACTATGAAAACAATTTATTCATGCTCAGACATGAGCTAACTAGAAAGAGTACATGACATAGGAATAATCTCACCGAAGGAAGTTCTACTTCTTTCCATCCTGTTGTTTTGCAAGCTCGCCGTTCTGTTGTTTTGCAAGCTCGGCGTTCTGTTGTTTTGCAAACTCGCGGATCTTTAGGTATGTCTCGGAGTCGCTTCCTTGATCTTCTTCTTCTTGGTCGTCCTCACTGCTGGGGTAGCTATCCGAGACGTAGCCTTCGAGACTTCGCAACTTGGTGTACAAAGCATGCCTATATGGGCGCATCATGTAACGTCCCCAATGATGGGATTTCAGGCCCATAGCCGCACACATCACACGGCCCCAAGACGGCGCTATCCGCCTCCTTGTGACCTTGACCTTGATCGTTCTCAGTACCTAACCGATCACCGTGGTCTTCTTTTTGTTCATCATGGGTTGGGACAGGCGAACGAGGCACTGGTTTCTTGTCCTTCTCCATGGATCAGGTGTGCTATATAGAGAGGACTCGTGAGAGATTGAGGCTATGCAAAGAGTTGAGAGAAAGAAAGAAGCGCTGGGAGATCAAGATCAATCGGTAGCCTATTTATCTACGACATGATCGATCAGATAGGTACGTGTAGTTGGTAGAAGGAAACAGAAAGATCCCAAAATTTAAGGCATACGCAGCCGGAGCACAAAGAAAAAACAAAGAAAGACGTACGTGCAAAAAAAAAAAGAGAGGTCCATGCGTGAGGCAGTTAGCTTTGAGATTGTTAGCGATCACAACTTCCATAATTCCAGGGATTTGTTCGGTACTGTGCATACGAAAAGCCAATAAAAAAGGGATTATTTTTCCAACCCAATCGTTGTCACCATATATTATGAAACTATCATCAGAAAACTATACGCCTTGGATACAGGAACGGAGGGAGTATATCTTAGCTACCATTCAAACAAGATATATCTTAGCTGTCCAACCATCTGGACATCATACTATATAGGCCTGGTTTTGCGCCACTTGTTACAGTTTGCCTCCATCTCTATTAATATATATTAACTGATGTATGTGCTATGGCATCACTCCACTTTCGTACCTATAGATCAACTGACTCGCCGTATGCCCTATATGGATGCTTTTTTTCCAGCTACTATTAACATCCCGCTTATATTAGATATTAACTATCTTCTCATTAATTTGTATAACACGTGAGGATTACGGGTAAAATATTTTTTGAATCAAATGATGGCGCGCGGCAAGCCGCGCTTCCTAAACTAGTATATCTTATTCTTGCATGTCATAACACCGCCTTCATATGACTTGGCATTTTTTCATGCATATTTTTTCTCCTATAGAATTGGCCCTCTCTTATGTTTTGTTCATGCTCCGCCACTGCTTATAAATATTTTTGTGTAAAATATACATGAATCTATATACTAAAATATGTCTAGATACGTGTTGTTTAGAAAAAAGATAAAATATATTAAATTTCGATGTGGAGGGAGCAGTAGAAAAGTAGGAAACGCTGCTTATGACAGAGAGCAGCTTAGATAAATAAATAGATTTGACCTTCAATCCCGAGTCCAGCTTTCCAGCTAAAGCCTTGAGCAATGTGGTCTTCCCTGATCCCGGATGCCCCAACAGCAAAGTCATCCTTCGTGAGAGAAAGAAAAGTGGAAACACTGTTAGTCCACCAACCAATCGATTGAGAAAATCGATGATCGGCTGCGTAGATCAATTGAGTGGGGAAAGAAATATCTCTCATCAGGTACACCTGATCAACGGCAAAATCAAAACCGTTTTTCCAGTTTGGTCAGCACTGAAGCTGCTGGGTGAAACGAAACGTACGTACCTGCCTGGCCTAATGATGGCATTGGTTTCGTGCAGCAACGTATGCTTGGTCCTCCAGGTGCTTGGTAGCATGCGCAAAGCGTCCGCAACGGCCTAAAAAGTGAGCATAGATTCAGTAAAACTGCATCACAGATCACAACAGTATGTATATACAGGAGGAGCAGAGAAAATATACCAGGAAGATGTTGGTGGTGCAGTGGAAGAGGTCGGGCGTCGCCGTGCTCCCGGCGTAGACCTCCGCCTCCACCGCCAGCCCCTTAGCCCGCACCTCGATCGTCGGAAGCTCCATCCCGACGCTGCAGCATGCGTGCGATTCAGTTAATGGAAGAAGCTTTAAGCACACTGCGTCGAAATGTAAGAGAGATGCATGGATGGACGGCGCACCGGTCGAAGCGGCTCTTGATCTTGAGCAGCAACCGTCCGGGGTCGTCGCCGACGAGCCGCTCCACGAGCAGCTTCGCGTCTTGCTCCGCCATTGGCTCCGCCGCTGCGAGGTGGAAAGATCGTGCACTCTGTGCGATCTGTCTATGCCCCGGCCACGTCGTTTTTTATGACCTCTCCGGTCTTGACTACGTAAATTCCGGGCGGTGGATCTCAGTACGTACGAGCTACGGCAGGCCTTGAGAATAACGTATTGGGTAGAAAGTGACCTTCAATTTTTCCATTTCAAGTTGAGGTCACGTTGATGATTCAGCAGCTCGCAAGGGACAAACCGGAAATGATGCTGCTAAGTTGGACTAGCAGGTGGAAGAAGAGAGTATCACGTGCCACGATTAATGACCCCTTGTAGCCCGGTCAACATGAGAAAGTCACCGAAAATAATCAAACAAATTTTGCAGCATGTGAAGCAACATGGATTTTTTTTTTCTTGCACCTACATTCAAAAATAAATTCCAAGTTCAACCAAAACATCAAGGTGGATCATTTGAGTTGGCAACTACAAATTTACATGGGAATTTTCCACTTCTGTTTGTTTCATGTGTGGACGAAGTTCAAGGTCAGCGCGAAAGAGGAAACTTCGTGAACTGGTTCAAGGTCACTAAAGAGGGCGGGTGAAACTGGTTCGCAAGGATTAAAATTTTACAATGTGACGAGGTTCTAGGAGTTGACTCTTTATATATGAAAGTTGCATCGAAGATTGACATGGTGGTGAAAACCAATGATTCATTATAAAAGAAAAGGAAGAGTATGGGAAATTAAGGTTATATGATGTGAAGGATGAGGTAGAAGACACTAAAAATGACTACGGTGTGTCAAAAAAAAAAGTGTTCAAAGATGGTGAGCGTCTAGGTGGATGCTGTAACTAGATTTTAGTCCTCGGCAAGGTGCATATTGAAATGTGTTTGGTGGATGCCAACAATGTTAGGCTGATTTCCAATTTAAAGTTAGTGGAGGGGACGGATATATAGGGATCGATCCAAGTGACGACTATGCGTCACTTCCAACTCTAACGCTGAGTCGCGTAACAAAGATGGTGAGCATCTAGGTGGATGCTGCAACTAGATTTTAGTCCTCACAAAGTTGCATATTGAAATGTATTTGGTAGATGCCAACAATGCCAGACTGATTTCCAAACTAAAATTAGTGGCGGAGACAGATATATAGGGATGAAATAAAAGAACGATCGAACCAAGTGACGACTATGCGTCACTTCCAACTATGACGCTGAGTCGCTTAACAAAGATGGTGAGCATCTAGGTGGATGCTGCAACTAGATTTTAGTCCGCACAAAGGTGCATATTGAAATGTATTTGGTAGATGCCAACAATGCCATACTGATTTCCAAACTAAAATTAGCGGCGAAGACGGATATATAGGGATGAAATAAAAGAACGATCGAACCAAGTGACGACTATGCGTCACTTCCAACTCTGATGCTGAGTCGCTTAACAAAGATGGTGAGCATCTAGGTGGATGCTGGAACTAGATTTTAGTCCGCACAAAGGTGCATATTGAAATGTATTTGGTAGATGCCAACAATGCCAGGCTGATTTCCAAATTAAAATTAGTGGCGGAGACGGATATATAGGGATAAAATAAAAGAACGATCGAACCAAGTGACGACTATGTGTCGCTTCCAACTCTGCCGCTGAGTCGCGTAGCAGAGATTGTGAGCATCTAGGTGGATGCTGCAGCTAGATTTTAGTCCTCGCCATCCTAAAAAAAAAGCAATTCTAAGTTCAACCAAAACATGAAGATGGATAATTTGATTTGGCAACCATAAATTCACATGGGAAGTTGCCACTTCTGTTAGTTACATGTGTGGATGAGAGTTCAAGGTCAATGAGAAAGAAGTAACTTCATGAACTGGTTACTAAAGAGGACGGGCGAAACTGGTTCGCAAGGATTTAAATCTTACAGTGTTACGAGGTTCTAGGAGTTTACTTTTTATATATAGGCAAGTTGTAGTATTTGAAGATTGACATGGTTGTGAAAGCCAATGATTCCTTGCAGCAAAAAAAGAAAGAGTATGGAAAATGAAGGTTAGGATGTGAAGGAAGAGGTAGAAGACACTAAAAATGACTATGGCGAGTCAAGAAAAGATGGTGAGCACCTAGGTAGATGCTACAACTAGATTTTGATGCTCACCAATGTGCATATTGAAATGTATTTGGCGGATGCCAACAATGCCGAATGATTTCCAAATTAAAGTTAATTGTGTGGACGGATATAGGATTAAAATCAGGCAAGTAGTGTTGGTTCATATCTAATTAGACTAATGCTCTGCTTCAGTTTTTATCGGTTGGTATAACTATCTTTTTTTCAAAGAAAGTGTAACACCGTAGGCACTACACAATTCTGTTGATTGTCCTGTTTAGGGGGAGTGGGGGGGGGGGGGAGTGGCGAGCGGGCGACCACTCCGTCCCCCTAACCAAGGGCCACCTAAACAGAACTACCTATGGCATATGTAGTGATAGAGTAGTTCATCTATTGTTGCCTTTAGAGCGGGCTCGGTGGTTTTTTATTGTTGTGGGACAACCATTATGGCGGATTTTATTGCTTAGATATCAAAGATACATCATCCACTAGCACACGAAAAATAAAATGAGCAGGCCTAGAGGTCTTTTTTTATCTCGAAGGGTTAGTATGTACTGCTTTGCTAGCAGAGTAAGACTTGTGGCCCGCTTTGATGGCAGTTTTTTGGCTCAAGACGACGGAATCCGTCAAGAAGAAATCCGGACCTCGTATGTCCGTATAATTTACAGCCAAAACTCTGTGGAGAAATACGGGTGCGGGAATAAACAGGTTTCCAAGCGGGGCCTTGGGATTTTCTTTTGGAAAACGCTATACTACAGCCGCAGGATGCGTCGTTCGTGTCCTCATGCATCTACGGGCAACACGTTTCCCTCTACGTGGAGACACCGGCGTGTGTGGGGCCACCACACTGCCTTATCTCTCCCAACTGATTCTCCTCCACCCATTCTGTTTCTCTTTCCCCTTTCTTTCTCATGAGAAAAACTCCACAACGCCATGCTCATGCCCTTGGCCACGAGAGGGAGCAACCGACGGTGTTGCCCGTTTGCTGCGAGGAGCACTGCGAGCAGCAAAAGGATATTTCGAGCGGACGTGGCGGAGCTGTGAAGACCAGATGTTGCAAGCGCTGCTTCCTATGGTGTCGGCCGATGCTACCATAGGCGAAAAGCGGTGCTTCCGACGGTGTCGGGCGGTGCTACCACCGGCGAGTGCGGGTTCTGCGGCCCAACAGCGACGGTGATGCTTCAAACGGCATATGGCGATGCTTCCTACGATGTCGCGCGGAGGTACCACTGGCGAGGGCGGGTACTGCGATCAGCATGAGGTGGTGCTCCCTACGGCGTCAGGTGGTGCTACCTACGGCGTCGGGGATGCTACCACCGTTAATGGTGGTTGCTTCGAGTTAAATATGACGGTCCAAACACCGGAGATGTGAAGCCGCCGGCGGTGCTTCACGTTTTTGGTAACGAGCGAGGCCGGTTCCCGTGGAGTCGCCTTCGCGAGCGTGCGGGGTATGAGGCACAGGTGTTGGCTGTAGTTGCGACCCGCGACATGGCTGCTGTGACCAGCGACGATGCTACTGCAAATATGAGGATGGAGCAGCGTCAGTGACCTGTAGTTCTCCACACGGAGGGGAGGCATGCATGGTAGAAGAGAGGCCGGTGCTGATAAGCGTGGGAATATTTCTTCCCATGACCAGTGGTGCGGGGATGGTTACGTGGATGACCGGTCAACAATGGATTGTAGACGTACAGGCAACCTGATCGGAAGGCTCGCAGGACGGGGGATCACTCGGGTCGATCCTGTCGCGGGATATTCACGGCAGACGTTACCGGGGGTAACTTAGGTTGGGGCGAATCGATTCTGGTGTTTGGGAGAGGGTTTAGCTCAGAGGAAATCATGTTAACTAGCAATCTAGGGTTTCTGGCTATAATGTCGCCGAAACTCCAATCTAGGGTTACAAACTCGAATCTTCCTCTTTCTCTCGAGACTCAGAATACTTGAATATCTCCAAAAAGCCTGGTTTCTTTGCCCTAGGAGCCGGTTTATATATTACCCGGCTCTCTGGCTTCCCATATAAGACACACCCGGAATCCTACCCGAAACCCACACGTAACCCTAAGTTTCCTAACCGTGGCCCCAAGGCATGGATTACAAGATCCGCACTCTCCTTTGGGCCTTCTAGAATCTCCTTCCTCCTGGGCTGGGTCTCGTGCGATCTCCTTCTGGCCGGATTTCATCCAGGCATGAGCCTACCGGGTTATCATCCCCCCAACAGTAGTCCCCAGAATAGCTTAGGCATCTTGGGATCAACCCTGAAGCGCACGCTATTCCCTGCAAAACAACAAACATTCACATAGCACGCCGGGTTAGATTGCTTTAACTATAGCCAGGACTGCTCTTTGGGTGGTCCATAGAATAACCCAGCTTCATTCGGGCAAAAATATCATTTTCCGGGTTAACACTCCAAGAAAACATAATATAACCCGGCCTCTCTCTATCAGCTTGCCCGAGTAACAACGCCTCAAATCTGACTCTCTCAGCCAACTTGATTAATCCGGATATCACGCGATAATCACCAAGATCTTTATCCGGCCCCAAATTCACGGGCCGGATCAAATCCTCCCGAAAATAGCTCAACCTTACCGTTTGGAACCTAGGGTTTTCCCTACGCCTATAAATAGGCCCAGGGGGAAACCCTAAAAATCCAAACGCCACTTTCCCCATTCTTCTACCTCCTGTCCATTTCCTGCGCCCCAAATCGCAGAGGTGTGCCCTAGCCACCGGACTCTCCCGGGCGCGCCGCCAAGCTCACCGCCGGCCGCCGCTCGCATCTCCACCTGTGCCTCCGTTCGTGCCTCCGTCCGCTCTTTCGTCCGCGCCATTGGAGCGCTCGGTGTGGCTCGCCTCCGTCAACGAACCGCCACCACCGCGCATCGCCGTCTACGAGCCGCCGCCGCCACGCACGCCACCGTCAACGGAACACCGCCGCCGCGCACACCGCCGTCAACGGACCGTCGCCACTGGTAAGTTCCATTAACCTTCAGATCTAGGTTTTTTTACTTTTTCCAATCTTAAGTCAATGTTCATCTTAGATGCATTTTTCCATCTTGCCTATAACTTTCCTCCATTGCCCTACAACTTAGATGCATTTTTCTGAACTTTGAATCCATATTCACTCGTATTTAATTTCCTCTAGATCCATTTTCATGGCACCCAAAGCCAGCGCCAAGCTCAAGGGAAAAAACCCGGCTTCGAAGCAAAAGCCGGGTCAGTCGATTTCCGCCAACTGGGCGAAATCGACTGTTACCAAGGCGAAACTTGACGAGCTAGCCGAGTCTGGGGTTCTGCCCGCAGAGTCGGAAATCTCGTGGAGGGCACCAGGGGAAGAAACCTTGCCTTCACCCGGTCCAGGTGAGGTAGTTGTTTTCCTCGAGCACGTGATCCGGGGTTTCCGCCCCCCGGGTCACCCTTTTTTCCGTGATCTTCTGGACCACTACAAACTCCGAATTTTTGACATAGGGCCAAACTCGATCTTAAATATTTGCCAGTTCATCGTTCTTTGTGAAGCCTACCTTTGCATTTTCCCAAATCTTGCCTTGTTTTTGGAGTTATTTCAATGCAAGCCCTGCCGGGAGAGCACGGACGGTCCCCTCCTTGTCTGTGGGGGGGTATCCATTCAGAGACGCAAAAATTCTCTGATGTCGACTCTCAGTCTTCACAGTCACGTGAAGCACTGGCAGAAGACCTTTTTCTACTGCCAAGACACATCCAAACCCGGCCAGAAGCCTTTGTCGGGTTTCTCTGTTGAGACTCTCTCCCTCTCCGATAATCTTAGTTCATTTGCATCAGAATCCGATAGACAAGCTATCCAACCTCTCCTCCACAAACTGGCCGTCCTAGCAGCCCATGGCCTCTCCGGGTTAAACTTAGTTAAAACCTGGGTTAGTTGTAGGATTTAGCCAAACAGCATCCGGCCCAAGCTTATCTGCGAATATTCCGGCCATCTAACCGACTCTCTCCGATACTCGGAGAAGTCATACCCGGCAGCAGATATCAACATGACTATGAAGAACTTCCTGGCCGAGAAAGTTGACGTTATCAAGAGCGTCTCCGGACTCGGCCCCTTCACTCGTGCAAACCCGGCTCCTCCAGTAAGAACCAGCCAACACCTTTTATCCGACTATTACTTGAAATACACTCTTACTAACTTTTAACTTGGCTGCTTTTTACCCAGGAAAATGACGCGTTCTGGAAGATTGTTACCCTACCTCCTTCCGAAAACTCGGAAGAAGAAGAAGAAGAACCGAGTGATAGAGGGGAAGGTAATTCCGAGTCACTGCTCAATAGATACTTTGTTGAACTATTAGACCAAAATTATCCTCCTTCCGACAATGCACCACCATCACCAGCCCTGGCTGATAAGGACGGCTCTCAATCGGAGGAGAGCGAGGCAGAGCCGGAGATCGAGGTTGGCCAGAAGAGGAAAGCCAGGGGAGTCACTTTCAAGGTGTCGTACTCCTCCATGACCTGAGAGCCGTACTCCTACGCCAATATGTGCAAACTTAACAGGTATCTAACCACTACATCATCTCTGAAGGACACAACTCCAGCCAAGCGACGGGCGACCCGGACTTCTCCGGGTGACGATCCCCTCAACCCCGGGATCCCTATGTTGCCTGCTCGCCGAGCCGGTACTCCTTCAACTCATTCTGCACACATTCCTTGAAAATATCTTTCAAGCAACTTTGTCGTAAATACCGGGTAATTCACATGCCTTGTTCGCCAATATCTTTTAATTTCCGCATTTCCCTTTATTGTTCACTAACTTTTTGTTTTCCTTACCTCAGAGCCAAGGTTACACTTAGTGACCAGGAGGAAACCCCTGCTGATAACCCGGCTATGGAAGACCCGGAGAGTGCCACTAAGCCCCCATTAGTCGAAGAGCAAGAGCCGGAAGACACGGCCATTCCCAGGGCTGAGTCTCCTCCGCCCACGCATCACTCGACTGACCCCGACGTCGAGTTTCTTGGGACGCAAGGGGCATCTCCTGCTCCCAACACCCAGGCAACCAGAGTCGACCCACTGAAACAGGAGGCGACCCCACCACCGGGTAACCAAAACCCCAGCTCTTCCAGGCCGGCTCTCGGCGGCCTTGACTTTGAAAAGGTGTTGGGGGAGTACTACTCCCTGAAAGCAACTGAAAAAGATATCATCGAGTCTCTGGCAGCTGAGCATCAGGTAGCTTAACTAATACTATGTACATACTCATCCTAGTCCCCAAGTTCCGGGTGAACTGTCATCAGTTTACTCGGTACTTTTGTAGCTATATAACCGTTCGTGTGCAACTTTATCCTACTGCTGACTGATGTTTCCTTGTCTTTTTTCAGGTTTATGTGACCCGAACGAATGAGGTGTTAGCGAAAACCAACGAACTCCTGCGGGTTGAGACCAAACTTCGTGAAGAGCTGGAGGCCGAGGTCAAAGAGCTTTCTAAGGAGTGCAAGAAGTACAAGAAAAAACTCCATAACGCTGAGGGGCTTTTGAAGAAACTCTCGACCTTTATTGCTGATACTTACAGTTCCATCCTTGGTAAAGCACACCAATCTCCTGATTATCACTCGAATTTCTCATTTTGTAGGATCTTTAACCCGAGTCTCACCACCTTGCTTTTCTTTTCGTTCTGTAGGTCCGGGTGAAAATGCTGAGGAGCAGGATGATGTCGAGAAGCTAAAGACACTTAAGGCTGTTATCCGGCAATTCTCGGTGAGGACAAAGTGGACCCTCGAAGCTGTGAAGTGGACCGACACTTATGGCGGCGTATCCCAGATGCTTGAAGCGTACTCGACAATCCCTGCCTGGATTGATCTTTGGAAGCGATCGGCGTGCCGAGTTGGAGTAATACGTGGCCTTCCGTTGGCCAAAGCCTACTATCCGAAACATGAGCCAGCAACGCTTGTGAATGGATTTCCTGAGTTTAACACTGATGGTTCGAGGTTCTCAGCAAAAGACCTCAAAGTCATCAATACTCAGATTTGTCACTCGGTCAGCCTGATTGCCGAGAAGCTTGACGTAAACAAGCTCACACCTCCATATGACGCTGAAGATAAGCCGGTGCGCTCTGATTTTCCTGCTCCCTTTGACATATTGACCCGGTACAAGGAAGAGGTTGCCAAGAAGAAAACCGGGGCCGGATCTGCGCCAACGTCATCGACTCCAGTTGTCCCTCCTCCCGCTCGCGCTGACTCCGCGGTTGACCCGGACACAGAGGCAGGGAAAACTGCAGAGGAGAACACGGAAGACCCGGCTGCCAAGACCACTTTTGATGACTCGGCTATGGACGCCGAGTAATTTTCTCGTCTTTATCAGCAAACACTCATTCGGCCAATGGGCATTTGTAATATGCCTGCTACACATATTTATTTGATAGTGCGCTTGTGCACTTTTGATACTACTTTGGTTTGTAATACGTTTAAACTTCTATGGCTTTGATGGCCCTTCTGGTCATCCATTTGGTATGCACTTTTCGATCTTACGTATGCATATGTTTTCTTTCGGTATATGTTTCTTTGCAATATGTACCGGGTCTTGATTGCGGGATCGTGAAGATTTTCCTCTAAGTCCCCAAGACCCGGACTTTGGGTTAGGGGTTTTCTGGCTTGGGAAAGTTTACTTCCTAAGTCCCCAAGACCCCGAGACCCGGACTTTGGGTCTTGGGATCCTAGGCTCAGAAATATTTTTGTTTTCTCAAGTCCCCAAGTCCCTGAGATCCAGCTTTGGGGTCTGGGAGTTGGTGGGTCTGAGAAAACCTTTTATTTTCTCCAAGTCCTCACCCGTACCACTATCCTTTATATACTTTGAAGTTTATGCTTAATATATTATGAATTTCCAGCTATTGCCTTTATTCTGCATAACTTATGGTTTGGATGACCCTTTTGACCCTCTTTGTTGTAAGCCGGCTTTCGCGTGGATAATCAATGTTGCTATGGTTCTATGAAAACAGCGCCAGGCAAATCCCCATGGGCATCATGACTGATTGAATTTATAGGCTAGCAAACATGCCACTTTGTTGCGAGTCACATCGAGCTTAAACAAGAAAGGCAAGAAAAGTTTGGCTCTATTGTCCAGGTTATGAGATTGCGACTGTATTTATTACAAGTAATCAGCCCTCATACCTTAATGGCATCGCGGCCGGGTCTGAGTTTGTAACTGTGCTATTCAAGCAATCATCCCCCAAGACCTAGGTATATATTATGCAATACTAGGCTTTACAGATAACTTAGAAAAAACAAAAAGGAGTAATTATAACTTTGTAATTAGAACTAACTAAATGTAATATACTTATCTGATGTAAATCATGATTAGACATAGAAAAAACATGCAAAAGAAAAAATACAGGAAACGTAAGAACTATAATGATTTAACCATCTCTTTATTGATATAAAAAGGTTAGGTCAGCAGGCCGCCTCATTAAAACCCTCCAGTCCCCTTAGGTACCCTGGATAGGAAAAGAGTGCGTCTGAAACCTGCTGCCTGTTACATCGTGCAATACAACTTGCAAACCGAGTCTATGCTAAGTATAGTAGGGACGTAGCTGAGCCATGTTCCATGGTATTTCTCGCTCTTGCATAGATGAAGTGGTATGGGTGGTGTCATTGACGGTATCTGACTCTTCCCTTGCATCTATCAAGTAATATGATCCATTGTGCAAATTCCGGCTTATAATGAATGGACCCTTCCATGGGGGAGATAACTTGTGCTTTCCCTCCTTGGATTGCACCAGGCGTAGCACTAGGTCTCCTTTCTGGAAAACTCGGGTCTTGACCCGGCGGCTGTGGTATCGCCTTAAGTCCTGCTGGTATATGGTGGATCTCTCCAATGCTTGCTCTATGTGCTCCTCTAGCATATCCACAACGTCTTGCCGGGTCTTCTCATTTTCAACTTCCACGTAGGCTGCCACTCGTGGCGAATCATGGATGATATCACTCGGAAGAACTGCTTCTGCACCATAAACCATAAAAAATAGGGTCATTTTGTCGCACCCGGACTTCTAGAGGATACTCGCCGTTCCGTTGAACAGTAGTAGATTGGATTACGGGGCTTACCGGCACCCGCGTCCTCTTACGAGTAGGCCAACACACGTATGTATGACAACCAACCCCTATCTGTTCAGCGTCGACGTAAACTATCCCGTAGAAATCAGGATACTTCCATTGACGTACTTCAAACATACACACATGGTACGTCAACGGCATTGGAACAAGTGATATCACAACAGATCTCTACGACACAAAAGATTGAAATAAGGTGCAAATAGCTCTCATTAGAGCAGAGATAGCAAATACAATCATTCAGAGGGCACATGCCCCAACATATCATCATTACATCACAGCGGAAGTATTCAACATGTCTGAGTACAGACAAGAACCAAATAGGCCTAAGAGGCCGGAAACGAAAAGACGGAGCCCATCCACGAAGTCTAGGATCCTGCCCGGGTCCGCTATCTACTCGTCAGCAGTCTCGTCATACTCTATCATCGTAGCCACCATGTAGATCCTCGAAACGTAGGTCTGCGGAAACCACAGCCCCAAAGGGGTCAGTACATAAACGTACTGGCAAGCAAGACTCACAGTTCACCAAAGTGTAACCCGTCAACACCAAGCACAGATGCTTTGGGTTCAACGGAAGGAAAGGGGATATAATAGATGCTGCAACTGGCTGCGCTAACCAACTACAGAGAACTATAACTTCCAACTAACAGAAAGGGGATAAGATCGAGTATTGTAACCAACTGAAAGATAACTTCAAACAAACCCATCCTGGATCTCGTCCCTTATCCGAAGAAGCAATCCGAGGATAACTCACACAGTTGAAATTATGACGATTCAGATTATTGTGTCAATAAGCCTATTACTAGTCAAGTTGTTAACCATTGGGTGTAAGGTTGTTACTCATTAGGTTTAAGTTGTCCTGAGTACTTGTTAGCAAGTACTTTCACCAAGTAATCCATAACCGCGGAAAACACGGCTTCTCGAGAAGATTTATCCCTGCAGGGTTGCACCAATTTGGCCGTACACGCAAGAATATCCCGCCAGACGGGAATCAAACCCACCAAGCGAGGCACTCTACACAACTCAACTCTTCTTCGCATCAAGCCCAAAGCACCACGTGTTGTGCGTGCGCGGCTAATCGAGCCCCACGAAGAAAAGGGGACCCTCATAGCACTGGAAGACCACGCCGCCCTAAATGCCGACTACAAAAGTTCCACCCTGGCCTGGGCTCGCAAGATCATGCATGCAGCAAATGGAAAGCCCGAACTACGTGTGGCGATTTGGACGAGATGCGAATCGAATCAAATTGAGGGGGGCGCCCATACTCGCTTCCCACATGCGGTTAGTGCGCTCATCATGGATCAGTAGACAAGACCCTTTTCCTATTAGGGTCGACACTAGCAGGCCTCAAAACCACCCTGGGCCTCCTGCCGGTGCCTTAACATCAAATTTATTATTGATAATAACATTAGCATGATTGATTGATTAAACATCGAGCCCCCAGAACATAATAACAATAGTAACTGAAAGTAACGGGTAACCGACTCGAGCAAAACAACCTAAGCATGCTAGTAAGACACGGGCTCAACCAACGGGGTGATAGGAGTGGAGGTGAGGCAATATCAGGGTTAAAGGATACATGTGATAGGTTCGTAACAGAAACAACTACTACTAAGGCTAGCAGAAAAGAACAACGGAAAGTATCGGTAATCAATGTTGAAAGGAACACGATGGTTCATGTGAGTGATAACTTGCCTGCAAAACCCAGTAGCCTGGTACTGAGCTAACTCCTTAGAAGGGGTGTCGTAAGGATCATCGGTCTCAACGTCGTCGTTTAACCGGGAAGAAGCAAACGAACAATGCAGAAAGATAAACAATCAATATCAGGGCATAGTGCACAAACATGGGATGATGCATGACCATTTAATTGATGCATCAAAATAAACTAGCTGACAAGATAACATAACATGATTAAATGGACCCACATGCAATTGGATTGCATATGGAAAGCCCATGAATTATGGTGGAATTAATTGTTTTACAACTAATCAATAGATGAAAGTGGATTAGCATGATGCATGGATGAGGAAAACAGCAAAATAACGACAATAGAACCAAATGGAAATAAGGTTTACCAAGTTTAGAAATTCATTTATTAAGATTTGGAATTTTGGTTACTTAAAGGTGTTGCTGAAGCATTTGTTGTTTTCACCAATTTAAATTATTCCAAATAGATAACAAAGTTCATAATTGAAAGAAAACAAGATTTTTGTTGGAATACATGTTTCACTTGTTGAAAAAGGATTTCAAATAAAGTATTTAGGAATTAAACAAGTTAAACAAGAATTAAATGAATTTAAGTCAAACATGAACTTATTTGATTTTTTATTTGGGCAAAACATTGAGTGAAGTTCATATTTGAAAAGGTTATGCTTTTATGGTTTTAAAACATATTTTATATGTTCAAAAAGAATTTGTTTTGATCAAGTTATGAAATTACCAATTTTAAATGAATTAAACAAGGTTTAAATTATTTAACCAATTTTAATTATTCAAAACAGAAAACAAAGTTTATATTTGGAAAGAGGGTTTAATTTTGCATGGAAAACATATTTCATTTGTTGAAATTGGATTTAAAATGAGCAAGTTATTATTTTGGCAATTTTAAATGCAATAAATAAGAAACAGTTGTTTTCAGCAATTTAAATTATTCAAAACAGAAAACAAAATTTATATTTGGAAAGTACATGAAAAGTTGATTGGAAAACATATTTTGTTTGTTGAATTTGGAATTTTTATGAACAAGTTATGAATTTTGCAAATTTAAGTGATTTAAACAAGAATTCAAATGTTTCACCAATTTAAAATATTCAAAACAGTAAACAAATTTTATATTTGGATAGAACATTTAATTTGGGACAGAAAACATATTTAAAAAGTTAAAATTGGAGTTGGGATGAATTTCTTATGCAATTTACAAAATTTGGGTGCAATTCTGCCATTTTTAGTGAAACAGGGACTTGGAAAATGATTTGCAGGGGCTATAATTATTTACCAGGGGCCTATGTGTGATTTGCTGGAAGTTCCTGTACCAAAACATTGCAAAATAAAATGTGGTTTTATTCTGCAGGGGGTGGGATTCGATCCCCCCACCTCCTGGACGCGCAGAGGGGCAGCACCACTGGGCTGGTGCTCGAGTTGTGACAGTAAAGGGGGTCGGGGGGTATGTGCTGCAGTTTGCGGGATGTTTCTGAATTCTAACTGAACCCGAACAGGTACCACGACATGGACATGGCAGCGAGGCACGGTTGCTCGCCGGAGGGAAAATAGGGAGGCGCCGTGGGGGGGAGCTGTGGGGTGCGGCCCTAGAGGAGAGGAGGGAGGAGGGCGAGAGGAGGAAGGGGAGCGGAGGTGCGACCTCACCTTGAGCCAGGAGGAGGCGGACGGGTTCAGGTGCAGCAGGTCGAGCAGCAGGCAGGGGCGACGGCCGGCGATGGAGGAGATGGCGCCGGCGACTCGGGCCGTCTCCCGTCCTCGAGCCTTCACCAAAAACGACGAGGAGCACACCCCAGTTCCATTCCCGATGGCAGTTCAACCCCGAGGTGAACGTAGGGCGGCGATCACCGGCGGCCAAGGGCTGTTTTCGGTGGGTTTTCAGAGGGTGCATGTTCAGAGGGAAAAAGAGACAGGGAGAGGAGAGGGAAGGGGTGGAAGGGAAGATGGCGGCGGCTGGGGTTAGAGGGAGCTAGGGTTTAGGGTTGGGAGAGGGGGAGGAGGTGGTCTTATGGGGGGAGAGCTTGTACGGCAAGCATCTGAGAGGAGGAGGGAGAGATCAGAGGGTGGAGGAGCAGTTCGTACGGTGGAGGAGGAAGACGACAAGGTTGGAGGGGGGTATCGGGCCAAAAGAATTGGGCTGGGCTGGCTTTTCTCCCCCTCTTGAACCGATTTTTCTCTTTTTATTATTTGCTTTCCTGTTTTTTTTTGTAGCAAGAGAGAAAATGGAAGAATTAGATAGTTTTTGGAGTTAATAAAATCTTGGAAAAATTCATGGGAGTGGGTTAGGTCAACTACAACCAACTACCAAGTTTGGACTTCAAAATTATTTAAGTTTTTGTGCTGTTTGGAAATAAACCAAATTTAGAGGTATTTTGTTATTAAATAAAATAGTATTGAAAACAAAGGTTTTTAATAGGGTGAAACCTATTGATTAAAGTGGTTAAAATTATTAGAATAGATTGGTAGTTTTAATGACTTGGAAATTGGTGCTGTTTGCATAGGTTTCAAATTGGAGTTAGTTTGGATATTGATTGAAATATTTAAGACAAGATATTACTTATGGTGATCATATGATTCTAATTGGAAACAAATGAACACCTTTGTTTTGGTTATTTTTATAATTTCAAATTGGGGTGCTGTTTAGTGATTGGGTTTGAATTTGAAAGCAAGTTGGATTTAATTAATTTGAAATAATACCACCATGTTATTAGTTGAACAAACATGGAATAAAATGGAACAAATTGGTTGTTATTATTTGAAATAACATTTTGGAAATTGTAACATCACCAGGATGAAACAAAAGGTTTGAATTTTGGGTTGAAATTCAAATAGAAAACAAAGGAAAACAACTGAAAACAGTTGGAAAACAAACAAAACAAATGCAATCAACACGATGCCATGATGCAAAACATAAAATAACAGAGAGCAAACATTCTAATGGCTGTTTTTCATCCTTGGGATGTTACAAAACGCCCCCCCTTGAAGGAATCGCGCCCCGAGATTCCTACTGAGAAAAGAAAAGGTCTGGATACTTCTTGGGAAGATCCTCTTGAGCTGTGACACGTGAAACACATCGTGCACCTTAGATAGTTTTTCTGGAAGTTCAAAACGATAGGAATTTCTGGCAACTCTCTTGAAAGACGTCAGGGAATTTGGAAATCACCGGAACATTTTCAAGTAAAGGGATAGGTTTTGTATCAAGGGTGTATAGCTGAATGGAACTTGATTCATTTGGAGAATAGATTATCTGGAATGTGGTGATTCCGGAATGCTTCCTCGAAACAACCCCAGGTGATAGGAATGCCAGCTCTCATAGCCTGGAAGTTTTTGAAACAACAACAACCTTTCTGGCCAGATAGACTTGATATTTGGGAAGTTTTGATTAGACGCCGGTAGAAGAACTGAAGTGGAAAACAACAACAAGATTTCAACGGACGAAAAGGATGTTGACAAGAACAGGATAACGAAGCAACACCGGGAAAACGAGAACAAAACACTCCTGAGGTACTACGGAAAACCCATCCGGGCTTCTAAAGGATCAATATCTACTGCTTAAGGAATAGAGGATCTGCTTCCGGGGCTTACACGCCTCCGTTCTCCATCGTGAGTAGGCAACATGATAAATCATGTCACAACCACCTCCATTCCTATGGTCTAGTAGATATAACCATCCTAGAGAAACCAGGATTCGTGAAATCCTAACTTGAAAGTTTAGATGAGAACAGAAAACAACGTTGCACTTCCTTACCAGAAAAAGGGAGGGAGGGTGGGGAAAAGAAGAAAAAGAACATAATTCCTACTCTCACGTTTCATTTTTCCTATATAGCTACAAAATAGTTTCTAGACTCAACTGCGACCAGTAAAAAGGGATCCTACAGGAAGACAGGCTCTAATACCATTTGTCGCACCCGGACTTCTAGAGGATACTCGCCGTTCCGTTGAACAGTAGTAGATTGGATTACGGGGCTTACCGGCACCCGCGTCCTCTTACGAGTAGGCCAACACACGTATGTGTGACAACCAACCCCTATCTGTTCAGCGTCGACGTAAACTATCCCGTAGAAATCAGGATACTTCCATTGACGTACTTCGAACATACACACATGGTACGTCAACGGCATTGGAACAAGTGATATCACAACAGATCTCTACGACACAAAAGATTGAAATAAGGTGCAAATAGCTCTCATTAGAGCAGAGATAGCAAATACAATCATTCAGAGGGCACATGCCCCAACATATCATCATTACATCACAGCGGAAGCATTCAACATGTCTGAGTACAGACAAGAACCAAATAGGCCTAAGAGGCCGGAAACGAAAAGACGGAGCCCATCCACGAAGTCTCGGATCCTGCCCGGGTCCGCTATCTACTCGTCAGCATTCTCGTCATACTCCATCGTCGTAGCCACCATGTAGATCCTCGAAACGTAGGTCTGCGGAAACCACAGCCCCAAACGGGTCAGTACATAAACGTACTGGCAAGCAAGACTCACAGTTCACCAAAGTGTAACCCGTCAACACCAAGCACAGATGCTTTGGGTTCAACGGAAGGAAAGGGGATATAAAAGATGCTGCAACTGGCTGCGCTAACCAACTACAGAGAACTACAACTTCCAACTAACAGAAAGGGGATAAGATCGAGTATTGTAACCAACTGAAAGATAACTTCAAACAAACCCATCCTGGATCTCGTCCCTTATCCGAAGAATCAATCCGAGGATAACTCACACAGTTGAAATTATGATGATTCAGATTATTGTGTCAATAAGCCTATTACTAGTCAAGTTGTTAACCATTGGGTGTAAGGTTGTTACTCATTAGGTTTAAGTTGTCCTGAGTACTTGTTAGCCAGTACTTTCACCAAGTAATCCATAACCGCGGAAAACACGGCTTCTCGAGAAGATTTATCCCTGCAGGGTTGCACCAATTTGGCCGTACACGCAAGAATATCCCGCCAGATGGGAATCAAACCCACCAAGCGAGGCACTCTACACAACTCAACTATTCTTCGCATCAAGCCCAAAGCACCACGTGATGTGCGTGCGCGGCTAATCGAGCCCCACGAAGAAAAGGGGACCCTCATAGCACTGGAAGACCACGCCGCCCTAAATGCCGACTACAAAAGTTCCACCCTGGCGTGGGCTCGCAAGATCATGCATGCAGCAAATGGAAAGCCCGAACTACGTGTGGCGATTTGGACGAGATGCGAATCGAATCAAATTGAGGGGGGCGCCCATACTCGCTTCCCACATGCGGTTAGTGCGCTCATCATGGATCAGTAGACAAGACCCTTTTCCTATTAGGGTCGACACTAGCAGGCCTCAAAACCACCCTGGGCCTCCTGCCGGTGCCTTAACATCAAATTTATTATTGATAATAACATTAGCATGATTGATTGATTAAACATCGAGCCCCCAGAACATAATAACGATAGTAACTGAAAGTAACGGGTAACAGACTCGAGCAAAACAACCTAAGCATGCTAGTAAGACACGGGCTCAACCAACGGGGTGATAGGAGTGGAGGTGAGGCAATATCAGGGTTAAAGGATACATGTGATAGGTTCGTAACAGAAACAACTACTACTAAGGCTAGCAGAAAAGAACAACGGAAAGTATCGGTAATCAATGTTGAAAGGAACACGATGGTTCATGTGAGTGATAACTTGCCTGCAAAACCCAGTAGCCTGGTACCGAGCTAACTCCTTAGAAGGGGTGTCGTAAGGATCGTCGGTCTCAACGTCGTCGTTTAACCGGGAAGAAGCAAACGAACAATGCAGAAAGATAAACAATCAATATCAGGGCATAGTGCACAAACATGGGATGATGCATGACCATTTAATTGATGCATCAAAATAAACTAGCTGACAAGATAACATAACATGATTAAATGGACCCACATGCAATTGGATTGCATATGGAAAGCCCATGAATTATGGTGGAATTAATTGTTTTACATCTAATCAATAGATGAAAGTGGATTAGCATGATGCATGGATGAGGAAAACAGCAAAATAACGACAATAGAACCAAATGGAAATAAGGTTTACCAAGTTTAGAAATTCATTTATTAAGTTTTGGAATTTTGGTTACTTAAAGGTGTTGCTGAAGCATTTGTTGTTTTCACCAATTTAAATTATTCCAAATAGATAACAAAGTTCATAATTGAAAGAAAACAAGATTTTTGTTGGAATACATGTTTCACTTGTTGAAAAAGGATTTCAAATAAAGTATTTAGGAATTAAACAAGTTAAACAAGAATTAAATGAATTTAAGTCAAACATGAACTTATTTGAGTTTTTATTTGGGCAAAACATTGAGTGAAGTTCATATTTGAAAAGGTTATGCTTTTATGGTTTTAAAACATATTTTATATGTTCAAAAAGAATTTGTTTTGATCAAGTTATGAAATTACCAATTTTAAATGAATTAAACAAGGTTTAAATTATTTAACCAATTTTAATTATTCAAAACAGAAAACAAAGTTTATATTTGGAAAGAGGGTTTAATTTTGCATGGAAAACATATTTCATTTGTTGAAATTGGATTTAAAATGAGCAAGTTATTATTTTGGCAATTTTAAATGCAATAAATAAGAAACAGTTGTTTTCAGCAATTTAAATTATTCAAAACAGCAAACAAAATTTAAATTTGGAAAGTACATGAAAAGTTGATTGGAAAACATATTTGGTTTGTTGAATTTGGAATTTTTATGAACAAGTTATGAATTTTGCAAATTTAAGTGATTTAAACAAGAATTCAAATGTTTCACCAATTTAAAATATTCAAAACAGTAAACAAATTTTATATTTGGATAGAACATTTAATTTGGGACAGAAAACATATTTAAAAAGTTAAAATTGGAGTTGGGATGAATTTCTTATGCAATTTACAAAATTGGGTGCAATTCTGCCATTTTTAGTGAAACAGGGACTTGGAAAATGATTTGCAGGGGCTATAATTATTTACCAGGGGCCTATGTGTGATTTGCTGGAAGTTCCTGTACCAAAACATTGCAAAATAAAATGTGGTTTTATTCTGCAGGGGGTGGGATTCGATCCCCCCACCTCCTGGACGCGCAAAGGGGACAGCACCACTGGGCTGGTGCTCGAGTTGTGACAGTAAAGGGGGTCGGGGGGTATGTGCTGCAGTTTGCGGGATGTTTCTGAATTCTAACTGAACCCGAACAGGTACCACGACATGGACATGGCAGCGAGGCACGGTTGCTGGCCGGAGGGAAAATAGGGAGGCGCCGTGGGGGGAGCTGTGGGGTGCGGCCCTAGAGGAGAGGAGGGAGGAGGGCGAGAGGAGGAAGGGGAGCGGAGGTGCGGCTTCACCTTGAGCCAGGAGGAGGCGGACGGGTTCAGGTGCAGCAGGTCGAGCAGCAGGCAGGGGCGACGGCCGGCGATGGAGGAGATGGCGCCGGCGACTCGGGCCGTCTCCCGTCCTCGAGCCTTCACCAAAAACGACGAGGAGCACACCCCAGTTCCATTCCCGATGGCAGTTCAACCCCGAGGTGAACGTAGGGCGGCGATCACCGGCGGCCAAGGGCTGTTTTCGGTGGGTTTTCAGAGGGTGCACGTTCAGAGGGAAAAAGAGACAGGAATAGGAGAGGGAAGGGGTGGAAGGGAAGATGGCGGCGGCTGGGGTTAGAGGGAGCATCTGAGAGGAGGAGGGAGAGATCAGAGGGTGGAGGAGCAGTTCGTACGGTGGAGGAGGAAGACGACAAGGTTGGAGGGGGGTATCGGGCCAAAAGAATTGGGCTGGGCTGGCTTTTCTCCCCCCTCTTGAACCGATTTTTCTCTTTTTATTATTTGCTTTCCTGTTTTTTTTTGTAGCAAGAGAGAAAATGGAAGAATTAGATAGGTTTTGGAGTTGATAAAATCTTGGAAAAATTCATGGGAGTGGGTTAGGTCAACTACAACCAACTACCAAGTTTGGACTTCAAAATTATTTAAGTTTTTGTGCTGTTTGGAAATAAACCAAATTTAGAGGTATTTTGTTATTAAATAAAATAGTATTGAAAACAAAGGTTTTTAATAGGGTGAAACCTATTGATTAAAGTGGTTAAAATTATTAGAATAGATTGGTAGTTTTAATGACTTGGAAATTGGTGCTGTTTGCATAGGTTTCAAATTGGAGTTAGTTTGGATATTGATTGAAATATTTAAGACAAGAAATTACTTATGGTGATCATATGATTCTAATTGGAAACAAATGAACACCTTTGTTTTGGTTATTTTTATAATTTCAAATTGGGGTGCTGTTTAGTGATTGGGTTTGAATTTGAAAGCAAGTTGGATTTAATTAATTTGAAATAATACCACCATGTTATTAGTTGAACAAACATGGAATAAAATGGAACAAATTGGTTGTTATTATTTGAAATAACATTTTGGAAATTGTAACATCACAAGGATGAAACAAAAGGTTTGAATTTTGGTTTGAAATTCAAATAGAAAACAAAGGAAAACAACTGAAAACAGTTGGAAAACAAACAAAACAAATGCAATCAACACGATGCCATGATGCAAAACATAAAATAACAGAGAGCAAACATTCTAATGGCTGTTTTTCATCCTTGGGATGTTACACATTTGAGTAGATATGTTAGGTGTGGTGTTAATTCCCCAAACCACGGAGGGTAACTCCTCAACCCACGTTCCGGCAGCTCTGAGACACGAAACTCGGAGTCGTGGTTTTAGCCCGCGAAGTAACTCTTGGTTTGCTCTTTCCACTTGGACATTAGCTTGGGGATGGGCCACTGAGGCCACATCAAGTCGAATGCCATTGTTTCCACAAAATTTCTCCATCTCACCCAAGGACATGTTGGTTCCATTGTCCGTGATTATACTATGGGGATACCCAAACCGATAGATGATTTTCTTCAAGAACTTGACAGCTGTAGCCGCTTCACAATTTGTAACTGGCATAACTTTGACCCACTTGGTAAACTTATCAATAGCCACCAGAAGATGAGTCTTTTTGCAAGGAGACATGTGAAAGGGGCCTACCATGTCCATACCCCAAACCGCAAATGGCCAAGTCAATGGGATTGTTCATAGCTCCATAGCTGGCACATGTGTTTGACGAGCGTACCTTTGACATCCATCACACCTTGCCACCAAGCGCTCCGCATCCGCTAGAGCCGTGAGCCAGAAAAAACCATGTCGATACGCCTTAGCCACAAGGGACCTTGTGGAGGCATGGTGTCCACAATCGCCTTCATGGATCTCCTTCAATATCTGACGTCCTTCTTCTGGGGTTACACAGCGTAAAAAGACACATGTAGCACTTCTCTTGTAGAGCTCACCGTTAATGATGGAGTAACCCTTGGCCCGTCTCAGGATTTGCCGGGCTAGTACTTCCTGTGCTGGTAACTCACCTCGTGATAGGAACGCCAGGAACGGCTCAGTCCACTCCGGAATAGCGTGTACTGCGGCCACAAACTCTGAATCCGGGTCTTGGTGTGCTAGTTCTTCTTCAAATTCGGTTTTGACAGAGGGCCGCCATAACTCATCCAGGAAAACATTAGGAGGAACCGGCTCTCGACGCGAACCGAGTCTCGCAAGTGCGTCTGCTGCCTTATTCTTTTGCCGATCAACGTGTTCCACTTCATACCCAGAAAAAGACCCGGCTACCCTGTCCACCTCTCTGCGGTAAGCCGCCATTGTCGCATCTTTTCTGTCCCATGTACCTGAGACCTGCTGTACCACGAGATCCGAGTCTCCATAGCATCTTATGCGCTTAATGTTCATCTCCTTTGCCACTCGTAATCCATGTAACATGGCCTCATACTCGGCCACATTGTTAGAGCAGTCAAAGTGAATTTGTAACACGTAACTCAACTTATCTCCTTTTGGCGACGTGAGCACCACACCAGCTCCTGACCCCCTCGTACTGCTTGGAGCCATCAAAGTGCATCAGCCAAGACTCTGAGCTTGGTATCATTATGGTCATGCTTGTGTGAGTCCAATCATTGACAAAATCTACTAGAGCCTGGGACTTGATCGCAGACCGGGGCTCGTAGTTGATGTGATGATCCCCCATCTCGATAGCCCACTTGGCTATCCTTCCTGTCGCATCTGAATTTCTGATGATATCCGCCAATGGTATGCAGCTCACTACTGTTATGGGGTGCTCTTGAAAATATGGCTTCAACTTCCGGCTGGCCATAAATACCCCAAAAACTAGCTTTTGCCAATGCGGGTACCGCTGCTTTGCTTCCGATAAGACCTCGCTTACATAATAAACCGGCCTTTGTACCGGTTGATCCTTTCCATCTTCCTTGCGCTCAACCACAACCACTGCGCTAACTGCCCGGGGCCCGGCCGCAACATATAATAGCATGGGCTCTTTAGGACCCGGCGCAGCTAAAATTGGTGCCTCAGATAGCTGCTTTTTCAGCACCTCGAAGGCCTCGTCCGCCTCTTGATCCCATACAAACTTATCTTTTTTCTTCAAGAGCCGGTATAAGGGTATCGCTTTTTCTCCGAGCCGAGATATGAACCGGCTCAACGCTGCCACGCACCCCGTGAGCTTTTGGACATGTTTCAACTGTTCCTGCTTTTTCAGATTCTGGATAGCTTTGATCTTTTCCGGGTTAGCCTCGAGTCCTCGCTCAGAAACGATGAAGCCGAGTAACTTCCCCGCAGGAACCCCAAACACGCACTTGGTCAGGTTAAGCTTCATCTGGTATCTCCTCAGGTTCTTGAATGTTTCTTTTAGGTCATCAATGAATGTTTCAGCCTTCCTTGTTTTGATCACCACATCATCAACATAAGCGTGGACGTTGCGTCCAATCTGATCCTTGAAGCACTTCTGAATGCACCGTTGGTATGTTGCACCTGCATTTTTCAATCCAAAGGTCATAGTTTTATAGCAGAAGGTCCCAAAAGGGGTTATGAATGATGTTTTCTCCCAATCTTCCTTTTTTAGCTTTATCTGGTGATACCCGGAATAAGCGTCCAGGAAGCATAATAGGTCACATCCTGCAACTGCATCTATGATCTGATCTATCCTTGGAAGGGCAAATGGATCGTTTGGGCAATGCTTGTTGAGACTTGTATAATCTATGCACATTCTCCACTCATTTTTCTTTTTCAGTACTAAAACCGGTTTGCCAGCCACTCGGGGTGAAAAACTTCCATGATGAACTCGGCTGCTAGTAACCGAGCTATCTCTGCTCCTATAGCCTTTCTCCTTTCCTCGTTCATTGTTCTCAGGCCTTGCTTCACTGGCCGAGACTTGGGATCAACATGCAAGCTGTGTTCAGCGAGTTCAGTCGGGATACCCGGCATGTCACTCGGCGTCCAAGCGAACACGTCCTGATTCTCGCGAATAAACTTTATGAGTGCCTCTTCCTCCTCATTACCCAGGTTAGAACCTATGGAGAAGTGTTTGGAAGAGTCGCCCTCGACAAAAGCCACCATCATTGTGTCTTGCGCTGCTTTAAACTTAGCTCTCTCGTCTTCCGAGTTCGGTTTCTTCAGGGCTGTTCGATCTTCGGGGTCTACCTGAGACCGGTAATACCTGAGTTCTTCCTTCCTGCAAGCTTGTTCTGCCATTGCCGCGTCTCCTTCATCGCACTCGGCCGCAACAGCCCTGTTTCCGTGTATAGTGATGGTCTGCTTGGGACCCGGGATTATCAGCTGTAAGTAAACGTAACATGGCCTTGCCATGAATTTGGCGTAAGCCGGCCTTCCAAACAGTGCGTGATAGGGACTACGCAACTTCACCACCTCGAATGTGAGCCATTCCACTCTATAGTTATCCTTGGATTCTCCGAAAGCGACTTCTAGTGTTATCTTCCCCTCGGGGCAGGCCGAATGTCCTGGCACAATTCCATGGAAAACTGTGGAACTTTTCTGTAACTGGGACTCCTTGAGCCCCATGCGTAAAAAGCTCTCCCAGTATAAGATGTTGATGCTACTTCCACCGTCCATCAGGACCTTTTTTTAACTCATACCCATTGACCTGTGGGGCCACTACCAAGGCCAACACACCCGGATGTTCTATCGATTCTGGGTGATCTCTTCTACTCCATGTTATTTCTTGATCTGACCATCTCAAATACCTCGGAACCCCTGAAGAAACCGAGTTTACAACCCTTTTAAGTATTTTTCTTTCTTTGTTGGAGGTTCCGGTAGTGTGGACGTGGTATTGCCCTAGCTGCTTAGGGTTAGCCTGAAAACCACCCACGCCACCTTGGTTATTACCCGGATTACCGCCTCCTGCATTGCCGGCGGGGGGTGGTCCGTTGCCCGGGTTTCCACCCAGACCCGGTCCTCCTCCCCGGCCTGCGCCTCGCAGGGCCTTCTGTATCTCCTCGTTTTTCCATCTCTGTAAGTCCACGCATTCTTCCAACGAGTGATTAGCCGGCTTGCCATTCCTACTATGACGCGGGCAAGGCATCCTGAAGGCTTCTATGTGGTTAGCCGGCCGCGGTGGTCCTTGATAATTGCCTCCTCCGTTGAAGTTTCCATCTAGCCTGGGCCTTGGGAATCCGGCCTCGGTATTGGCGACTAACTCAGAGTTTCCCTCATACGGATGTTTATGCTGGTTGTTTCCGTTACCTCCATTATTACCCGGCGTAGCGCTGTTGCCGGGTTTCCCATTACTGCTCATGTTGGCCTTCCCTTTCTTTTCCTCTATGTCCTCTTTCGTGGTATCATTGGAGGTATGCTTATTGCACGCGTCCATTAATTCCCCCATAGTGATTTCCGACACATGCCTACTGGATTTCATGCGCACCAATTTTTGCACCAAAGGCGTGTATCTGCACGTCTTTGCCATGGCTTGTATTGCATCTTTCGGCTGTATATCTGTGGAAGAATGAAGTATCTCCGTAACCCGGCGCACCCAACTGCGTGCCGATTCTCCCTTTCTTTGGATAGATCTGTCCAAGTCATCGACTGTATATAGTTTCCGGCATGTTCCATGAAAATCTTTGATGAAAGCCGATTTTAACTCACTCCACGAATTGATGGATTTTTCAGGCAGGTTGTTGAACCATAGTTTTGCTGCTCCTTCAAAACATCATAAGATACATGAATTTGGCTTGGAGTTTTTCTGATGCATTGCGAATAGACATCGCCATCTCATAACTGCTCAACCAGGTCTCAGGATCCATGGTTGGCTCATAATTGACAACTTTACCCGGTTCCTTGAACTTGTCCGGGTATGGTTCCGCCATGATGGCATATGATAGGCATTTGGGCCCGGCCAGGTTCGTCAATGCCGGCCTTGTACGCGAGACATGAGACTCGGCAGGCGCAGCTGGGGGCGCGCTTCCAGCCGGACCTCGCACCGCTGACCCAGCCATACGCCTCGCGCGGGAACTATCGACAATTGCCTACGCCGCAGAAACCGCAGCGGCCGCTGGCCTGTGAGGAGGAGGCGGCATTTGCTGCTGCTCTTCCCTCCGTCGTGCCGAGCTTGACTGAATATTCCTCGTGTTTCCAGGTTGTCGGCTGACATATGGCGTCCCATGCAAACCACTTCTATGGTCCGGGTAATTTGCCTGCTGAGCCACTGCGGTGCGTAGCATCTCTATGGCCTGCCGAGTTTCGATTGCTCGAGGCGATTCTCCCAGTGGAATACGGTCGAGCGCTAGGGTTGCGGCGTACACGTTATCCATGGGGTTATTGAAGTGGCCCGGACGGGTGTGAAATCGTGACGGAGGTGGCGCCGCATCGCCTCCCAGGGTCCTGGCGGGTAACGCGGGTAACCCGGGTGGTACGTTAACCGGCTGTCCCCCGAGCGTCGCTCCTTGAAACCCGCTTCCCTGGTTTACAGCCGGAATTGGCTGGTCTTGGGGTGTAATAAACAGCGTGGCCGGCTGTAGATTTCTAGCTGTCGCTGGTAACCTCGTCTGATGCCTCTTATTATATATCCTCGTTGTTTGAGCCTGGATTTGATCCTCCAATTCTTCCAACTCACGCTGGCGTGCGGCCATCCCTTGCCTCTCAGCTTCTACTTCCCTTCTTTGTTGTTCCAATGCCCGGCGGGCTACGTCTAGATCTCGGGCACGCGCTGCTGCGTTTTCCGGGGTTATCACCGTTGCCAATACGGTGGGAGCCAAGATCAGATTATTGCTGAACAGAGCCGAGTTTCGTGGATGTGAAGTTCCTACTCCTGCTGCTCTGTTTGCCATAAATCCAAACATATTTCTGTTTCACTCAGTTTCTCCTGTTCCGCTAGTGAAAGAGGCCGGCTCTCCATCGACCCGGGCTATAACCGGATTTCCGTTAGCCGGTGTTTGTTGTTGGGCCAGCGCTCGCGCCGCTCCATCCGCGGCCACCGACACATCACCCTAATTAAGATTGATTGCAGGGGCTGTGTAGACCGCGACTCGGCGCGCAATGCCTGGCGACGATTCGTACTCTTCCTCTTCACAACTATCTTCTTCGTACCGATATTCAAGAAAGTGCAAGATAGACTCGGTATCATCTTCTCCCATAATCCGGCCACGCGGGGTCCATGCCGGCTCCTCCGGCTGTTCCCTCTTCGTGGGGGGTTCCTTCTCCGGCTCTGCTGTCCCGACCGACTCTTCTCCGTCCGATTGAACACAGGTATCGTCCCCTGACACAGAATCATACTTATTATGGTCAGAAACAAAACCAGATGCACGTACAATGCCGATGAAGACGTCGACCCGGACGATCGTAATAACAGATCCGGTTTCCAGCTCATTCGACTCTGGCCCCCAGCCAAGTCGTCTACAATCTTCTTTCCTTCGCGGTTGGTGACGATCTCGCCGATGACGAGGTTCTTCATGCTTTTCCGAGCTTCTCCCATGATGTAAATACCTTTGGACGTAGGCCCCACGGTGGGCGCCAACTGTCGCGGGATATTCACGGCAGACGCTACCGGGGGTAACATAGGTTGGGGCGAATCGACTCTGGTGTTTGGGAGAGGGTTTAGCTCAGAGGAAATCATGTCAAATAGCAATCTAGGGTTTCTGGCTATAATGTCGCCGAAACTCCAATATAGGGTTACAAACTCGAATCTTCCTCTTTCTCTCGAGACTCAGAATACTCGAATATCTCCAAAAATCCTGTTTTCTTTGCCCTAGGAGCCGGTTTATATATTACCCGGCTCTCTGGCTTCCCATACAAGACACACCCGGAATCCTACCCGAAACCCACACGTAACCCTAAGTTTCCTAACCGTGGCCCCCAAGGCATGGATTACAAGATCCGCACTCTCCTTTGGGCCTCCTAGAATCTCCTTCCTCCTGGGCCGGGTCTCGTGCGATCTCCTTCTGGCCGGGTTTCGTCCAGGCATGAGCCTACCGGGTTATCATCCCCCCAACAGATCCCTTAGAGGACGCCCAGCACGCGCCTTTTCTTTTTGAGTAAGGTTGGTCCTTTTTTTCCTTTGCTTAGCTCTGGTGCCCGGTGGGCTAAACCATAGAAAGAGGTCGATCTAGAAAATTCCCCACACAATAAATTCATTTTCTCGCGTTGACCCTAGTGAGTTATGCAAAAAAAAGGAGGAATTGCTAGAGTTTTGCAGTAAGTGCAGCTGATGCACAACTCGTTTGGATCCTAGACCGTCAGCACAATGCACAAACCAAACAATAAACATTCAAATGGTTGCCTAACATCAATGCCATGGTTGCTTAAGTTCAAACTTAGTTTTTTAGTTCGGATGGGAGACCAAAGGAAGACCAAGATCGACAATACCATGGAACAAGATCCACAAGACCATGGTGAGGTGTGAGTCTAATTCACCGTAGCTTAGTGGTTGCAACGAAGATCCTGGCAGATGCAAGAGTCATTCTTCAAAACACTAATAGTCACATCTAACTCCCCTCTCCGATGCGCCCATCGCACCCTGTGGCGCTGATACGTCCAAAACGTATCTCCTTTTCCGAACACTTTTCTTATTGTTCTCTTCTAAAATTGTGAGTTTTGGATACCACTAACACGGACTAACCCTGTTTTCAGCAGAATTACCTTGGTGTCTCGTTTTTGTGCAGAAAAATCAACTTTCGGAAAATTTTCCAGAAAAAGATCCCATTGGTCCTAAAACACCAGAAGACCCTGGGAGTCAGAAGGGGGCCAGGAGAGGGGCCAGGAGGGGGTCACACTACCCCCTGGCGCCCCCCTTGGCCGCGCCGCTAGGTGGTGTGGGCTACTCCCTCACCCCCTCGGACTCCCCTTTCTACTATATATGCCCTGTAACCTAAAGACCGAGGGGGTCCGTCATATTCCACATAAACACAACAGAGCGCCGCCGCCACCTCGAAACTCGATTCGGGGATCAGAAGTTCCTGTTCTGGCGCCCTGCCGGGACGGGGATTCGAATGAGATCATCGTCATCAGCACCGCCACCTCTTCTCCATCAACCATCCATGATTCCCCCGTCCATGTGTGAGTAAACACCGCTATAGGCTGAGAGGGATGGAAGGGATTGGATGAGATTGATCATGTAATAATGCTAGATTGTTAGGGCATAGTGCCTACTATCTATCGTTAGTGTTTTCTACGGTTGTTGCAACTTGTTATGCTTAATGCTTGTCACTAGGGCCCGAGTGCCATGATCTCAGATCTGAACATGTTATTGTTTCATGAGTATATAATATTTTATCCCAGTTCGACTGAGATATTTCACAGTTGCAAGTCGAGTTGCAACTAGATTTTATCCAGTTACAAGTGGGGTTGCAGTCGAGCTACTTTCCAGTTACAAGTAAGGTTGCAACTAAGATTTCATCCAATTAAAAGTAGAGTTGCAACTGAGATATTTCCCAGTTACAACTAAGTTTTTTGAATTGTAAAATTAAAATATGAATTGAAAACATGAGTTATGAAAAACTACACAAATTATAACACAACTGAAAAAATCAGTTCCAACTACATCTACGACCGGAAACTATCACTCCAATTGCAACTGAAAAAATAGCGGCTGCAATTACATATGCAATTGAAAAACTCAGTTACAACCACACCCGCGGCTGTAAAATATTAGTCGCAACAACATATGCAAATGGAAAAAATCTAGTTGCAAGTCAACTGCAAAAACAAATAATTGCAACCGCGCTTGCGGTCATAAAAAGCCTCGGCTACAATCTCGTATGTGACTCGCAAAAACTAGTTGCAACCAACTGTAACTGTAACTATTAAAATAATCATGACGTAATCCAAAAGTTCATGGATTACCGAAGTCTAACAAAATCTTGCTCTAATCTAAAAAAAACTAAATCTCACTCTACAAACATAAACAAAAGATTCCAACAAAACGTCCGTCAAAATGCGAAAAATAAGAAGGAACGATAGTTCTAAAATAACAAAGGTAGCACATGGCATGTTGGTCCGCATTCTCGTGTGGACCGATGCAGGTTGTGTGATCGAATTTAGGCAAAATCAGTTATTTAACTTTTCCTGTTTTGCTGGACTAGAAAAAGACTAGCACGAATCTCCGCCTAAAATCCGATAGCCGTAGAGTTGAGCACTAACTTATTTCTCAGCTAGCCGAGAATCAGCAAAACCATGTTTCTATCACCTTGGTGCGAAATTCGAATCTAACAAAGTAGCCATTGTAAAATAAAAATGAACTCTAAGAGTTTGAGATGCTCCGTGGATTCTAGGAGTACAAGATAGGGAGTCGTTACTACCAGGAGTGTGTGATAAAAATGAAGTCTAAGAGTCCGCATCCTTGTCTCGAAGTAAAATACAAATACTTTTGTTCACACTGGAATTTTGAGTCATTGGTAGAAAATAGGCCTTCAGTCCCGGTTCGCAAAGGCCATTAGTCCCGGCCGCGCAACCGGGACTAGATATGCGCGACTAAAGACCCCCCTATAGTCGCGCCACTTACGGACCGCGGCTAAAGGCCCGTCCACGTGGGCTGGTGGCGTGCGCCGGGGGCGGGGGACCTTTAGTCCCGGTTGGCCACACGAACCGGGACTACATGCTTTTTCGTTATTTCTTTAATTCATTTGGGGTTTCTAATTATTTTTCACTCCATTTTTTCACTCCCCTTTTTTCACTCCAATTTTTCACTCCATTTTTTTTTCAGAATTTTTATTATTTGCTTAGTGTCTAACTACAATTATCTCTAGTCAAATTTCTTACTCGTGGTCAAACTTCCCGCTCGGTCACCCATCCTCCCACTACTCTAGCACTAGCACGCTTAACTTCCGAGAGTTCCATCCCGTCCCGCATCCAAGTGCTTCGCACGCATGTATGTGATACTAATATCATATCAATCCTATTAACATGTTGGTCGATGCCACATTTCTTTATTGTCTGAATTTCAAATAAATATTTTAATAAACAAAAGTAATGATGTAATTATTAATTTTGAATAAATAAATAAACATTAACTTTTTAATTTGTATTATTTCTAAAAAATATTCAGAAAAATAAAACTAATTCATTTTAAAATCTAAAAAATACAATTAATATATCAAAATATTCAGAAAAATAAAACTAATTCATTTTAAAATCTTAAAAATACTATTAATATATCAAAATATTCAGAAAAATAAAACTAATACATTTTAAAATCTTAAAAATATAAATAATATATCAAAATATTCAGAAAAATATAACTAATACATTTTAAAATATTTAAAATACAAATAATATATCAAAAAATTCAGCAAAATAAAACTAATTCATTTTCCCGTTTCCTAAATGTAAAATAAAATCTGATAAAATTCATGAACCAAACCATATGAAATCTAAACCATATAAAATTTGCAGATCCAAGTTCAAACAACCAAATGAAAATACCATCATTTTTAATAAAAGACCAGTAGGCTCTTCTATTATTTTTAGAATGAGTTCAAAAATGTATTTGAAGTAAATCCAACTGGATGAGTTTGGTATTGACTAGATCTATGTTTTTCTGGCTTAGATTAATTTAGAAACGATAGTTTTTCTGTTTTGTTTTCTTGATGTGTTATTGTTTGTTTTCTTGATGTGTTTTTGTTTGTTTGTTTTGAAATGTGTGTTTGACATCATATAGAAATAATATAGCTACGAATTAATATAGAAATAATATCCATTACATAATAATATATATGCATTACATACTAATATATCCATTACATGCATATATAGAATGCAAGATGCGGTACACAAACACCATCTACTCTAGCTCCGTCGAGTAGATGCAGAACAACTCTCGTAGGAAACGTATGCATCTATGGCTTAGATTAATTTAGAAACGGTAGTTTTCCTGTTTTGTTTTCTTGATGTGTTATTGTTTGTTTTCTTGATGTGTTTTTGTTTGTTTGTTTTGAAATGTGTGTTTGACATAATATAGAAATAATATAGCTACTAATTAATATAGAAATAATATCCATTACATAATAATATATATCCATTACATACTAATATATCCATTACATGCATATATCGAACGCAAGATGCGGTACAAACACCATCTACTCGAGCTCCGTCGAGTAGATGCGGAACAACTCATAGGAAACGTATGCATCTATGGCTGCATAGTTGAGGTTGATCCGGTCCAGTGGGTTCTTCCCCCAATGCATGTGATTCTTGGAGGGGAAACCAGACTTCATGGTTTTGTAGTCGGCGTGGATGAAGGCAGTTGCCATCGGAGCCATCCCGATCTTGTGACCGCACAAATCATCAAAATGGATAAGATCCTGAAGATCAATGTAGTGATCTTCAGGTATCATAATACCCAATCGCATCAACTTCTGCCGGTCTTGAGTGATGTCAACACTGCAGAAGTCGTACCCCTTGTTGACAAGAAAATCAACAAGGGCCGTAGAATCCTTTGAACTACTGCAACAACAAAAATAGAACGTGTTAGATATGTTGCAACACATGTATTCTTCCAATGCAACAAACAAATCGAAAATGCAACACTATCCTACAAGAGAGATCGATTGTACGTGTGCGTTACCTTGCCCATTGAAAGACCAACACGATCTCCTGGAAGGCAATTTGGATGACGGCAACATCCCGTTGATCCGCCGTATACTCTAAATCAAGCCCGAAGAACCTATGGTGTTCATCGGCTTCTTCATAGAGATTGATGAAATGCGTAAGAAGATCGGGGAGCCTCTCGCACATATTGGTGTACGCCACGTCGAGACTCTTGCGGTATGGTGTGGCCACACGTAGAGTGTTCCAAACTTGAGCCATGGGTGCTTGGTGGAGGAAGATCGAAGAGAGGAGAAGAAACAGAGAAGAGAGAAGAAGAAACAGAGACTCTCGGGTGCGCGCACTGTAGCAATGGCCTCTGCCTCTCGCTCGCGAAATAAAACCGCCGCGCGGGAGGCGAGCAGTTTGTATCTTTAGTCCCGGGTGGCCACGCCAACCGGGACTAAAGGCAGAGAGACCAGCAGACTGGATCATTAGTCGCGGGTGGCCAGACCAACCGGAATTAAAACCCTCCACGCGCCTCCCAACCCACGACGCATGACCTTCTGTCGCGGGTCTTCTCCCGACCCGGGACTAAAACCCCTTTAGTCACGGTGCGCAAAGTTTGGGGACTGATGGGGGCGTATGGAAGGCCTTTTTTCTACCAGTGAGTGGAAATAAAAATGGTTAGTATTATCAACATCTTGCATCATTACATGATTGATGCTCATCTAGTTGCCCCTGCTCTGAAGCTAGTTAATACCATACAATGTGGCTAAGAATATCTTCCCTTCGATGTTCAAGTAATTTTATTGCCTTCTCGTTAAAGCCATGCGTGTTAGCAGAAGTTCAAACTCATTCCCAGAACCGTTGTTTGCACAAGTAGGTGTTCTCGGTTTGCATTGCAGGCATGCGTTGCCGGGCTACGTGGACGAGGAAATGTAACAAGATAAGAGATCCCACTGCCTCCCAGACCTCCATAGTGATGCACTGATGTGCAAGCTACCGGGTGTTCATCCATCGCCCCGTATAGAATGAGAAAAACAGTGTTTATCTGTCACCTTCTAGCTTCTAGCGCATGCGATCTCTTTCGTGTGTGGTTTCTTATTATGTGCCAGGAGAGATACGATATATATTGTGCTAGACCCGCAGACCCGTTCAATGCGTATATATTTTAGTACTAGACGTATTGTATCTTAACTCTCAACTTTTCAGCTAGAAACTAATGGCCATTCACTCATTCAGTTCTACCGGTGTACTTATCAAGTCACGGGTTGCTCATAACGCTAACACAGCTGACAACTTCCACTCCTAGCACTTTGATTTTGAGTTCTAGGCGGTAGACATTCATTTCTTCGACCTAAAGAGTGAAATATATTTTTAAATCTTGGGGTAATTCAATTTGTATTCCAATAGGAGTGGTTAGGAGAGCATAATAGAGCACAGACACTAGTGGAAACAACCCCTTTCGTCCAGGGGGCCAGGGGGCACCTGTCCCGGTTGCAACAAAATCCGGGACAAATGCTATGCATTGGTCCCGGTTTGTGCGTCTGGGGCAACAGAAATCGACTGGGGGCATTGGTCCCGGTTCGTGGGGAGATATTGGTCCCGGTTCGTGCCACGGACTGGGACCAATGCCTAGCCACATGCCACGTGGCACGCGCATGAGCATTGGTCCCGGTTCAGGCCACGAACCGGGACCAATGCCCCCACTTCCCCTATATATACTGTCCTAGCCCTCCTTCCATCTTTTTTTTTTGCTTGGAGGTGTGAGAGAGATGGGTGTTAGTGTGTTTTATTTTACTATGCACACGAGGTGTTCGACGAAATTCCCGAGCCACACATAAGCTTACTGAAAATGGTATCTTCGACCGAGGTTAACAAGCTTATCTTTTTATCTGTAACTGATACATAAAAAAGTAATATTTGTCGATGTACTGTGGTCATTTCTGTATTAATATGTTATTGTAATGTATTTTGATAAACTTAATTATACGATGCAGATGGATGCACGACAGCGATGGATGTACGGTGACCGACGCACTTCCGAGTATATGGCAGGCCTGAATGCATTTCTTGTTGTAGCTCAGACGAACCTCCTCCTTCCGCACGTAGCGGCGGAGCCTCTTGCCTGGCGCGGCGCGAGGCGCGGGTTGCGCGCTGCCGGAGGCGGTGCGGGGACGCGTGGGCCGCCCCCGATCCGTATGCCGCCCGGCCCGAAGCCGAACGCCTCCTGCGGCGGCGGGGGCACGCCGGTACCTCTCCGTCCGGCGACGCTGGAGGATCCGGCTTCGTGCTCGTTCTTGGCGCGCTTGAACCAGCGGCGGGGCGACATGGTGGCTAGGGTTTTTGGTGCTGAGAGTGGAGTGTGCGGGGCGTACGGGGCGGCGGAGGCCCTTTAAAAAGGACCCGGGCGAGGTTGGCATGCCAACCGGTGACGAGAACGTGGCGGCGGTTGCAGGCGGCCATGAATGCGCAGTGAGGAAGACGAGGCATAGCCTGACCGTTCGTGGCCACGCGTGGGGAAGTGGGGGGCGCGGGGAAGCCGAGGCGGCTGCTGGGTCGCTGGCCAGTGGGCCCTTTGACCGCGCGCGGCTGCGGTTATGGTCTTAATTAAAGACGTGGGGACGTGGAGCCTTTAGGTCGCCGGCCAGTGGCCCCTTTGACCCCCGCGTGGCCAGTGGGCCCTTTGACCGAATGTGGCCAGTGGGCTTAATTAAAAGACGGGGGCCAGTGGGCCCTTTGACCAAATGTGGCCAGTGGGCTTAATTAAAGACGTGGGCCAGTGGACGCGCTTGGGAAAGGGGAGCCCGGTTGGGGATTACGAGGCAGACATCGTAAATTGAAAAAAAATGTGGAAAAAAAACCCCTGCCGCGGCAGAGAAATTAAGTGGCCCATCTACTGCCTTTTCAGAGGAGGCATTCATCCCGGTTCCTAACACGAACCGGGACTACCTCCCCTGGCCAGGTTCGCCACGTGGTCAGTCCCATTTGTCCCGGGTCCTGGCGCAACCGGGACCAATGGGACAGGTGCATTTGTCCCGGCTGGCCCATCCCGCTTGCACAACCGGGACAAATGGGCCTTACCAACCGGGACTAGTGCCCATGTTTCTACTAGTGAGAGTATGATAAAAAAAAAAACTTAACGAGCAGTGTTATTCTAAAATGAAAAAATTGTACTCCATTGAGTCTATTGTCGCTCGAGGCCCACTGGCCAGCTCGTGCCGCCCGCTGCCGCTGGCTCCCCCGCGAGCGGCGGACCCTACTGCCTAAGGTCTGGATGGGATCATGGGACACTTAAATGGATCCTACAACCAGATTTTGATTCTCACCTAGGTGCATATTGAACTGTATATATTGGCCGAAACCAACCATGCCATAGCGCTTTCCAAATCAAAGGAAGGTGCGTGTACGACTATACCAATAAATCTGGACCACTTTTGGTAGTCGTACCTGTCTAAGAGGATCTCAAGAAAATCCCTTAAACACCTTGAACCGTAAAATAACTGCCGGTTTATGATTTCACGGAAATTAAATATTCGTCTTGTAAAACGGTCCAACCCGTAATTTTTTTAAGGGAAACCTCGAACGGGCCACCAAATACCTCATATACACTTGTTTGACGGCCGATTATTAGGTTTCACGTGAACTCAGAATTGGAGGGGATTTCAGCGTCGTCCTTTCGCGCTTCCGCGCCTCCGCCATCGCCGATCTCCTCGACCCCGCAAAATCCTCTGCCGCCTCTCTTTCTAACTAGATTAAATATTCTCTACTTCAATTTTTATGATGAAATATATGTGCTGATTTGTATTAACTAAGGGTAAAGATTTCTTTTTTCGTGGGCACCTCCTAATTAGATCAATGGTCGAGATTGAATTATAACACTTTGTTGAAAAAGTGTAGTTTTGGTATTTTTAATCTGGGGGCATGAAATTAACAAGATGGACTGTTAGATCTTATAAGATAGTTATGCGCGACTATTAGTCACACAAGACGTTTTTTCTTGTCCCGTACTAGAAGTACATTCATAATTGTGTGTTTTGGGGCAAAGTTTTTCTAAAGTATTCTGAGAATATTGTGGTTTCTAAAAATACCATGGTTTTCAACACTTTGACATATTTGGCTTTAGAAAACCCAATAGTTTTACATTCTTCAATATTGACAAAAGCTACACTGATTTTTGAAGTATATAAAAAAGTGCTTCAGACCTATTTTTCCCAACCTGAAGTATTTACTTGCTAGGCATAGAAATACTACAATTTTTAGATACTTTGCTGCAAACCAAGCCTAAAGTAAAGCTGACATTGGAGCGGACCGGGAAATTTTCGCTACTGACAAAAAAAATCCAAGATTAGAAGAAAAAATATGTGAAAAGTTAAATAACATGGACGTAATATTGGGATGAATGACTTAATAGGAGTCATGGGAAAACCTCAAGTTTCAACTGGAGGTTTTGCAGATCAGCTCCTCCAACAACCATTCAATAAGCCAACCTATCTCACAGAAGTACCCTTTTAAAGTACTATAACTGAGGGTATTACCATGCCCAACCTAAGGATACTAGTCCCGCCTGCTATAGATTTTTTTTTTTTTTTGCAAGATCTCCTCGAGAGATGAAGCTTTTGAATTGGTTGCGTATTACATCTTCCCTAATGAAATCCGCCAGCGGCATCTGCATAACGAGAGGTTCCTTCTATTCTAGTGTCGATGGACACCATTCTCGTAATCAGATAGTGAAAGAATTAGAAAGCTTCCGATGTCTTTTGAGCCTACATAGAATGTAGCATAGCACACTCGGTAGTTTTTTTCATACACCCTAACGAGGAAAGAGTTCGATGAAATAATTTTTTGGAATCGGCGTGAAGCTCCTGTCATTGCTCCCACAGTCCGAAGTAGAATGGTTGTTGCCTTGTTGGTCATCTAATTTTTTGAGCCCGTACCAAGTGTACTATGCAATGAGCTAAACGTCATTGGTCTTTTTTAGGGAAAGAATATATATAAAAACGAAAAAAGCAACATGAGTAACTTGTCTAAAGCAAGTAGAAACACATTCTTGTTGAGTTGCTCATATGATTTGTACTCTTTCGAAAAAAAATAGCATGTGAAATAAACTGTATGTGACAACTCACACTTTTGTGAGCAATTATAAAGTTGTTTTTGGCAAGCATTCCATTGTTGAGAGTGAAATTATAAAAGCATACTACAACCTGACATATTTAGAAATTTTATGTTAGGCAATTAATTGATACTAATTTTGAATTATGACCGAAGTCAATATTATCGATGTAGTATCCTTGAAAATAATATTATCGATGTATCCTTTAGCTTCGACTATAGTGAACTATTGCATGATTGAACTATATAATTAATATCTTCTAGTTCAGAAAATGCATGAGTACAACAAGTGTTTAAGAGTATGAGCTTCACAATATCTATCACATAAATTTAGGAGTGATGTTCTATTAAAGCAGCTTGGGTCCCAAAGTTCTGAACTTTCAGACTACCACTTTATGTGGCTGTTTCTAGACTTTGAAGCCTCTAATATCCATCAACTCTAAAATTTGAGACTGATAATTGATACTTGGAGTGTCCTCAAAATTCAAAAAAAATTGACCATTTAATGTTTTTAATCAGAATGTTGATCTTTCTACTTGATGACTATGATGTACTCAAAATTGTTCTAGTGATTACATGACCCCCATCCATCATGCCTCCCTTGATCGTCACGGCCATTGGAATAGCTTCAAAGGTATACACAACATGTCAATTGTATCGATCGTACATACGAATTGTGCTCAACCTTTCGACCATCCGTGTTTCGAGGCAATGTATGTACATGCTAGGATCGCCAATCCAACCTAAATGTATCCGGCAGTTGATGGTGTGGAGTGGACGTTGGTAAACCCCAAGATGAAGGTTGTGAAGAGCACATCGACAAGTTTCCCCTCAGAAAAGAAACCAAGGTTCAATCAACCACTAGGAGGACAATCAATCTTTGAAGGTTGATGCAGCTGAGGTGGCAGGGTGCACTACCTGTTCAGCAGCAATGTGGAACCTACACAACACAATCAAATCACATTGCCCCAACGAAGCAGTAAGGTTGCCAGTCTCACCAGTTTTGATGAACACAAAGAGGTTAAACGTATGGTGTGGAAAACAACATGAGAACAGTATGAAAACAGTAGCAACAGTGTGAAAATAGTGTGTGTATTATCAGTATGAGGAAATGAAGCGGGGTCCATAGTTCACTAGTGGTGTCTCTCCGTGAAAGATAAATAACATGTGTGGTGAACAAATTATAGCTGGATAATTGACAGAAATGAAGGCTGCACCGTAGTGCATACGCAAGACATAAAAATTACTATGTGATTCATGCGGGCATTATAACAAGATACATAGACCGTCATCCAACTGCATCTATGACTAATAATCCACCCTCCGAATATCATCCGAACAAACGTTGGGTATTAAGTTGCAAGCAACAGATAATTGCATTAAGAAAAGTGTGTAATGTAAACAATAAAATCATCCTTAGACAAAGCATTGTTGTTTTCTCCCTAATGGTAATAGCACATCCTCCATCCGTCACGTTTCTGTCACTCTAGCACAGATGCAAAGGAGGCATGAACCCACTATCGAGCATAAATACTCCCTCTTTTAGTTACTAGCATCTACTTGGCCAGAGCATCTACTAATAACGGAGAACATGCAAGATCATAAATAACATATGCATGAAGATAACATGATAGATTAATAATCAAAAGACATATCATTGAACATTCATCGGATCCCAGCAAACACAACATGTAGCATTACATAAAGATGATCTCGATCATGTGAGGCAGCTCACGAGATCTAAACATAAGGTATAAAGTGGAAGAGACAACCATCTAGCTACTTCTATGGACCCGTAGTCCAGAGATGAACTACTCACGCATCACTTCGGAGTAGGGCATGGTGGTGTAGACCCCTCCGTTGATGAATTCCCCTCCAGGCAGGGTGCCGGGGAGAGCTCTAGAACCCTCTTGATCTCGGGATGACGATGCCGGCGGCCTCGGGTGTTTCTCGGAAAAATTGGTATATTTCTAGGGTTGATATGTCGGGGGGGCTTATATAGGCGAAAGTGCGATGGCAGAGGGCACCTGTGGGGCCCAGATCACCCCCAGGCGCGGCCAGGGGGAGCCGCCCTATGGTGTGCCCCCCTGTGGCCTCTCTCCGGGTCTCTCCGGGACTCCGTGGAACCTTCGAGAATTCTAAGACTTCTGGGTTTCGAATTTTTCAATTCCGAGAATATTTCCAGAACAACTTTTCTGAAACTAAAAAACAACAGAAAACAGGGAAGTGGCTCTGTCGCATCTTGTTAATAGGTTAGTCCCGGAAATCGATAAAAATGACATACAGTGTATATCAAACAATTGGTAAATAGCATGAAAACAACATGGAACATCCGAAATTAAGGATACGTTTATGAAGTATCAACATCCCCAAGCTTAGTTCCTACTCGTCCTCGAGTAGGTAAACAATAAAAACACATAATTTCTGAGCTGACATGCTACCAACATGAACTTGATCATCAATAATGTAAAAGCATATGTAAGCTGAGATCATAGAACTTAAGCATAAGCATGATAAATAAAACTTTAATAATAAATCATAGCAATTACCTTGCATCACGAGAAGTAACACAAATAAAAGATCATGAATAACAATGCATCGAAAGTTATACGTTTGTTTCAAGTATAGAGAAATCATGGCAAAGTGATATTTCACTAGTCCTTAAGACCGGGCCAAAACATAAATGCTAGGACACCTTCAAAGTTTATGAGGAAGACTAGAACGAATAATTTGAGAACAAGAAAATAACACATCATGAATCAATTAATAATGTTTATGGGACAAATGCACATTAAACTCATAATGGCAACTATGCTCTCTCAACTGTGCATAAACTTAGAAGATGGAGACTCAACATAAAAGTAAAAGAAAGGACCTTTGCATAGGGAAGCATGGATCACTCATGTGCTAGAGGTTTTATTTTATTAAACAGAGGTATAAAATGTTTGACACTCGAATAGAAGGAGGGAGAGGAACAATCTCCCATGTATAGGTGTGTTCGAGTGCAGCGATCTCCTCGGTCATCGCAAGCTGCCATTCAGGATGAACAACAACCTCACGGTACGTAGTCGGCTCCGGAATAGCAGTAACACTGTAACTGGCGGGATTATAGAAATCAGGTGTAGTACAAGGCCGACTGCGAAAAGAATAAGTCGGCTGAGATGGTGCACCAGAAGTGGATGGTGAATCGAAGGACTCGTTCACAACACGTGGACGACGAGTATAGTAAAAGGGAAAATTAGGATGGGAGGGAATGGTAGGAGGAGATGGAAAGGGAGAAGACACCAGTGAAGATGGTGAAGAACGTGGCAACGAAGGAGAAGAGGATAGTGTCGGTGTAGATGGATCCGGAGTAACAGAATGAGAAGGAGGATAAGAAATAGGAGGAACCAAGGAAGGAGAATCGGGAAGAGTAAGAAAAGAGAGATCCTCCATAGTGGAGGTCGAGGAGGTTGATCGCGGATAGAAATGTCGAGACTCATCAAAAGTCACATCCCGAGAAATACGCATCCGACGAGCCATGGGATCCTAACAACGATAGCCCTTATGCTCATCACTATATCCGAGAAAAACACACTCAGTAGACTGAGCGGTTAGTTTGGTGCGTTCACGAGGAGCGAGGAGAACATATCAAACACAACCAAACAGACGCAACATAGAATAGTCAGGAGAGCGGTCACAAAGTCGCTGAAGAGGAATGCCACCCTGAAGGGCGGCAGAAGGCTAAATATTAATGAGATAGGCCGAGGTAGAGAAAGCCTCGGCCCAAAAGTGAGGCGGGAGAGAAGAAGAGATAATCATCGCACGAGCAGTCTCAAGAAGATGAAAATGCTTATGCTCAGCATCGCCATTCTGAGCATGTGCACCGGGACAAGAGAACTGAGCGAGAGTGCCCTACTCAGCAAGAAAACCACGTATATGCTTGGACATAAACTCACCAGCAGAATCAGCATGGAACACACAAATAGGTGTAGAGAACTGAGTGTGAACCATGGCAGCAAAGCGCTTATAGATAGAGAGAACCTTGCTACGGGAAGACATAAAGTAAATCCAAGTGTAACGAGAGTAATCATCTATGAAAATGATATAGTACCAATGACCCCCTTTTGAAGTGAAGGGAGCCGGACCCCAAACATCTGAATGAATGAGATCAAAAGGACGCTCAGACACAGAATCACTGTGAGGATATGGTAGCTGAATCTGCTTACCAAGCCTACAACCCATACAATCCAAAGAAGTATTGCCGGAGACAGACTCCAGAACACCACGATGAACAAGAGACGAGAGACAAGAACAACATAAGTGGCCTAGACGATGATGTCACTACTGTAAAGAGCTGGTGGTTGCGACAACAGGAGACGAGAGACTGGTGACGGTGGTAGCGGAAGGAAGACGATGCCAGTCAAGCTCCCATAGGCCATCATGGTGTCGGGGTCCAGCACCAAGCAAAGCGCTCGTGCAACGATCATGAATAGAACAGGAATCAAAATCTAGAGCGACCCTACAACGAGAATCAACAATCTGACTACTAGAGAAGAGCTGCATGGTAAGTCGAGGAATATGAGCAACAAAAGGAACATGAAATGCGGAACTGCTAAGAGTGCCTCAACTAGCAACGGGGATAGGAGTACCATCAGCAGTACAAACAGAGACAGGAGACTCGACAGGTAGAACGGAGCTCAAAGCGGAAGAATCATAAGTCATATGAAAAGATGCTCCGGCATCAAGAATCCAAGAGGATGTACCTGAATGAGAAGAAGGTGGTCTCTCAATGCCAGAAAAGTCAGCCGCAAAACCAACAGTACCTGTCAGTGAAGAGTCCCAAGTAGCAAGCAGGCATCGGAGTTGTGCAATCTCATGCGCAGTCAAAGACGCAACTGAAGAGCTCGACGTAGACGCGTCGACCAAGGAGGACCAATCACCAGCATGCGTGGTAGTCACTCGGGGAGTCGACGGAGAGCGGTCACAAGTGCGTGCACAAGCCACACGAGGTCAGAAAAAAGCGGCCCGAACCATACGCAGATGCTGCAAGAGTCGACGTAGAGCGGCGAGACGACACAGACGATGTTGACGTAGAGTGGCCACAACCGCGAGCAGAAGCCGCGAGAGTCGACGTAGAACGGCGAGTCGACACAGACAAAGTCGACGTAGAGCGGTCACAACCGTAGGCAGAATCCGTGAGAATCGACGTGGAGCGGCGTGTCGACATAGATGGAGTCCACGTAGAGCGACAACAACCGCGAGCAGAATCCGCGAGAGTCGATGTATGGCGGCGAGTCGACATAGACGAAGACGACGTAGAGCCGAGGCGACGGAGGCGAAGTAGAGCGGCCGCAACCACACACAAATGGCGTGAGAGATGATGGAGAGCAACATGCAAATGCCATCGTAGGAGACATCGAAACATGCAACAAGGACTGTGGAGGAGCACCGAGCACTGAAGAATCATCACATGAAGGATACATTTTTTACTCTATTTTTTTTGTCAACACTCATTCACGATCCAGATTGGATCGAGCGAGCCAGAAGCAAACGCACGGGAACACAACGCCCTGGCGAGTCGAGGGCAGCAGCAGGGAGCGCCCTGGAATAGAGAAGACAATCTTGGAGCGTACAGACAGCGGCCTGGGCCGACGGGGCTGCGGCGGCCTTGGGGCGGACGGCAGCCTGGGCGGACAGGGCCGTGGCGGCATGGGAAGACCGAGCAACGGCCCAAGACAGAGAGCACAACGGCGGCAGCCCGAGACAGAGGCGGCGGTCCGAGACGAGGCGCGGCAGCAGCAGGTGGAGACGAGGGGACGGGTCTGACGACGACGAGATCGGACGGCCACGGCTGCCTGTGCGTGTATAGCAGACTGCAGCACTGAAGCCGGACGGCGACCTGTGCGGGGACAGCGGACAGCGGCGACGGCCTGGGCGGCAATCGTTCGACGTCACAGAGAGGAAGAACAAGCTCGGAAAGTGCTGTACGACGGAGTCAAAGGCAGCTGAGGACGTGCGTCTTGTACGAGCGGCGAAATCCGTTCGGAAGAAGAGAATCGCACGAGTTGCGCGTGCATGGAACCCTAAAGCTAATCTGATACCATGTTATGAATAGAGGAACACAAGTTGTATTCCACGAGGCCAAACGCCACAATATATATTACATGTACATGGAAAATATGTAGGAAACCCCCTATGTGATAGGGAAACTATAAATATACACATGATCTCTCTAACACTCCCATCTATTTTACACAAACCATGACTAACCGAATCCTCGAGTGCCTGCCAACAATCACATACTATGGAGGAGTGTCTAATTTTAGAGAGGTGTATGCTAATATCAACGAATGGTAAACAGAAAATACAGTACGTCACAAGCCAAATAGACTTCACACGAGCGGCTCCCATATGAAAGACGCAACTGGTGTAGAAGGTCATACCTCTTTCTCTTTAGTGTACACAATTATGCTTTGACTGATAAATCAAGAGCGAAAATAGTGAAGATAATTTGTTTGTATTAATTTGGGGATGGACACCCCGCTACCAGCTCTTCTATCAATTGGATAAGCGGATGAAGCCACTAGTCCAGGGTGTGAAATCCAATCAACAAGTGAGATCAAGATTCACTATTTACGTACGTTCTCGTGAGAAAAAAGAGGAACACGCAACATGAGTAATTCTGAAGGTTTTAATTGTAACACATGAGCAATTTATTTGGAGTGGCAGTTAAATATCACATGTAGATAGGTATGATGGACACATTTGGCATACTTTGGTTTTTGGGAGTTGGATTGCACGAGGAGAGCTCATACTCAGTACATGTGGAGGCTAGCAAAAGACTGGGAGCGACAAATCAAGAGAGCAATAATGGCCATAATCATGCATAGCGACATAAACATCATTAATCAAAGCATAAGTGCTACCACAAGTTCAAAAACTAAAACATCATAAAGGCTATTAGTGACTGGTTCGTAGTCATAAACATGGTGTGAGCATGCGCCAAGTCAACCAAATAAAACATTGAAAGAAGAACAGCACAAATTTATGCTTCAATATGACAAGAACAACTGAAGATTCTTTCAATGGCACATTAAATACTCTCAGCTATTTGAGACAAATCATGCTACTAAATCACCACTAGGCTTTAGAATTAAAATAACATCTAGCATGATATGAAAAAGTCTAGCCACAGTTCATACAAGATTCTATTCGCATCGTTTATAATTTTTACCAAATGTAGCAGTTTCTTTTCCCAACAAGCACCATACAAAATATGTTTTAACAAAAACTCTCTAAATGATACAGTCAGCAAACATTAGAGTACTCACATAACACTACTAAAACTAACTGCTCTGAATAAGAGATGCAATGAAAATAAGAGCTAAACAGGAATTTTCGCAGCAGTTAGAAGAAAAACTAAGAATACGAGCATAACGAGTATTCAACTGAAAAAGCGGAGCGTGTCTCTCTCCCAAGCAAGGATGCTAGGTTCCAATTATATTATAGCAACAAGGGAAACAAAAAGAAAATAAAACAAAAAATAACAGACGCTCCAAGTAAATTTAATATGATGTGACCGAATAAAAATATAATTTCACTAGAAGTGACATGATAAATGGTTGATGAAGAAGGGGATGCCATGGGAATCCCCAAGATTAGATGCTTGATTCTTCTTAAAATTTTCTGGGATGAACCACGGGGGCATTCCCAAGCTTTGATCTTGCACTCTTCTTGATCGCATATACCACCTCTTCTCTTGATCCTTGGAAACTTCCTTCACACCACACTCAAAGAGTAATTCGCATTAGAGAGTTAGTGCAACAACAAAAAAGTCCATGGGTTCTGTCTGGGCACAAGTTCTATTAATACTTTTAAACATTAGCTACATCCACTGATGTTTCATGAAGCAAAGAAATCCACTTGACATCGTAAAAGAGAAAATGCAAGTAATATGGAAGAATCTGCCAAAAACAGAACAGTCTGTAAAGACGAATTTGTTCGGGGCACTTACACTGCTCAAATCAGAAAACTTAAAGAACAAAGAAGTTGCGGAATTAGCTGAGAATAAATACAAAATATTTCAGGTCATTTCGTTTTTTCTGTGAATTATCCAATTTTATTAATACTTTTAAACATTAGCTACATCCACTGATGTTTCATGAAGCAAAGAAATCCACTTGACATCGTAAAAGAGCAAATGCAAGTAATATGGCAGAATCTGCCAAAAACAGAACAGTCTGTAAAGACGAATTTGTTCGGGGCACTTACACTGCTCAAATAAAAAACTTAAAGAACAAAGAAGTTGCGGAATTAGCTGAGGAATAAGAAAACAAAATTCAGGTCATTTCGTTTTTTCTGTGACTTATACAATTTTTTACAGTGAACGGCAGAAATCTGTTTTCTGCGCAGAAATCCCAAAACCAACTCCAACTTTCGTCAGAAAATTTACGTGGCACAACTAATACATGAAAATAAAGATACAAACGAGTTGCTACAGAAATATACATCCCCTTGACTAAAATAAAACAGAGAAAACAAAGCAAAAAATAAAACCATGGGTTATCTCCCAAAAAATGCTTTTCTTTAACGCTTTTAGCTAGGCATAGGAGGAGAAAAGATGCTCACATAAGAAATATGAGTTAAGAAAAATATAGCATCAAGAAGCAATTATAAAAAAATTAAGTCTAACCCACTTCCTATGAGTAGGAATCTTGTAAAGAAATAAATTAAAGAAGCTCAAACTAGAAATTATGGGAAGGTAGAACAAGAGCAACTTCAAAACTTTCTAAAAAAGAGAGAGGGGTCTTAGTAACATGAAAATTCCTACAAACATATTTTTCTCTCTCGTAATAATTTCAAGTAGCATCATGAACAAAACTCAACGACATAATTATCACATAAAGCATGTTTGTCATGGTCTAAAACCACACAATTCACATCAAGCTCCAAAACAGTGGGATCAAAATTTAAAATCAGCTCCTCTTTTTCCCCACTTTTAGCAATATTAAAACAAGATGATTGATCACTCATAAAAGTTATGGGACATTATAGCAATCATATTTTCAGTAGCATTATAATTTATAACATCAAGTAACATAGGACCATCATCTAGAGCATTGTCATATAAATTTTCTAAACAAACTTTCTCATTATCATGCATATCAATAGTTGGAATAAATAGATGATTATCATAGGATGTATGAAAGTAGCATGGATTATCATAAATCACAGTAGCAATATCATTCTCACAAGTTTCGTTCATAGTATATCAAACTGACAAGTATAGCAAGTATCAATTTCATCAAAAAGGAGATGTTTCGAAAAAATCAATAGGATCATCACAATTATGAGTTAAAGAGTTACTCTCATTTGGAGGTAGACATGGGTAGCCTCATTCTTACTCTTCTTGATCATCACTCTCCTTCTCTTTTTCATACAATGAGCTTCCATATTCGGCAAGTTCCTCTTCCATAGACTCCTGCAAGGCATTAGTATCTTCCTTAGGTTGAGAGCATTTATTAAGATATTCCATTATATAGTAATTACAATCCTTGTAATTATCAAAGCAATATTCAAGTATAGCATAAATCTCGTATTTATAAGGTGCATCATCAATACTTTCAAGCAAATAGGCAATTTCGAATGCATCCTTCCAAGCAATAAAATTTTCAATTTGTTCCACATCGTAAAATTCATAATTTCGCTTAACATAAGAAGATATGGTAACATTATCATTATACCCATATTGAAAAGGGAGGTGTTTATACCTCCTACAACAACGAGATTTATCAAAGCAATAAGTAACATTATAGGTAGTGCACAAGTTTTTAGCATAGTCATGCAATTTATTAATTTGCTCACATAAGTGTATCCCTTTTTGTGACAAGCGGTCTTCCTTATAATATTTTTGTTCTTCTTCCATGAAGCCAAAGAAATCAACCATTGATAGCAAGCATGATAAAGTAAGTAAAAAGAAAAACAATAACAAAGTAAAAATGATTGGAGGTGAGAGACTCCCCTTGTAGAAATTCTCTTCCTCCCCGGCAACAGCGCCAGAAAGCTTGATGGTGTGTAGTGGACGTTGGTAAACCCCAAGAGAGAGGTTGTGAAGAGCACAACGACAAGTTTTCCCTCAGAAAAGAAACCAAGGTTGAATCGACCAGTAGGAGGACAAGCAATCTCTGAAGGTTGATGCAGCTGAGGTGGCAGGGCGCACTACGGGTTCAGCAGCAACGTAGAACCTACACAACACAATCAAATAACTTTTCCCAACGAAGCAGTGAGGTTGTCAATCTCACCGTTTTTTCTGAACACAAAGAGGTGAAATGTATGTTGTGGAAAACAATATCAGAACAGTATGAAAACAGTAGCAACAGTGTGAAAACAGTGGAAACAGTGTGTGTATTGTGAGTATGAGGAAATGGACCAGGGTCCACAGTTCACTAGTGGTGTCTCTCCGTGAAAGATAAATAACATGTATGGTGAACAAATTACAGCTGGGCAATTGACAGAAATGAAGGCTGCACCGTAGTGCATATGCAAGACATAAAGATTACTATATGATTACAACAAGATACATATACCGTCATCCAACTGCATCTATGACTAATAATCCACCCTCCGAATATCATCCGAACAAACGTTGGGTATTAAGCTGCAAGCAACGATAATTGCATTAAGCAAAGTGTGTAATGTAAACAATAAAATCATCCTTAGACAAAGCATTGTTGTTTTCCTCCTAATGGCAACAACACATCCTCCATCCGTCACGTTTCTGTCACTGGAGCACAGATGCAAAGGAGGCATGAACCCACTATCGAGCATAAATACTCCCACTTGGAGTTACTAGCATCTACTTGGCCAGAGCATCTACTAATAACAAAGAGCATGCAAGATCATAAATAACATATACATGAAGATAACATGATAGATTGATAATCAAAATACATAACATTCAACATTCATCGGATCCCAGCAAACACAACATATAGCATTACATAAAGATGATCTCGATCATGTGAGGCAGCTCAAGAGATCTAAACATGAGGCATAAAGTGGAGGAGACAACCATCTAGCTACTGCTATGGACCCGTAGTCCAGGGATGAACTACTCAGGCATCACTTCGGAGGAGGCCATGGTGGTGTAGACCCCTCCGGTGATGAAGTCCCCTCCCGGCAGTGTGCCGGGGAGAGCTCCAGAACCCTCCCGATCTCGGCATGATGATGGCGGAGGCCTCGGGTGTTTCTCAGGAAAAAATGGTATATTTCTATGGTTGATATGTCTGGGGGATTATATAGGAGAAAACGCGATGGCAGAGGGCACCGCGGGGACCCAGACCACCCCCAGGCGCGGCAAGGGGTCGCCGCCCTATGGTGTGCCCCCCCGTGTGGCCCCTCTCCGGGTCTCTTCGGGACTCCATGGGACCTTCGGGAATTCTAAGACTTTAGGGGTTTGAATTTTCCAATTCCTAGAATATTTTCAAAACAACTTTTCTGAAACTAAAAACAGCCGAAAACAGAGAACTGGCTCCGTGGAATCTTGTTAGTAGTTTAGTCCCAGAAATCGATAAAAATGACATAAGGTGTATAGAAAACATGTGGGAAATAACATGAAAACAATATGAAACATCAGAAATTAAGGATACATTTATGACGTATCAACAGTGCATAACATGGCTTGCACCCGTTATATGGGAACGCAGAAGGAAGCACCCGGTCATCACGGCCCACTTCACAACGAAGAACTTTCTTGTCGGTGCCACATTAAGGGAGACCACAATCTTGGTATTAAATTGGGGATTATCCTATATATAGCTACCGACGTATATCTTATATAATACATATCAGATACACACAATTCACACAAGCAAACATCAAATGTAAATAACAAGTGTGTGTGATATGATATGGTGCTTCTTCCCCGTGCTTGATCTCCATCGAGCACTCCGGTGTGATTTCCATCATACACCCGTGCGGCGCCAATTCCACGACACCATCATGAAGCTGCAAGTTAATGCAATAGTAATACAAACTTACCGTTGTTACCATATAATATCACCACCCCCTTACAAAACAAAGTTAGACGCCTCTACTTTATACTTTTCAAGTTTTACGTGATTGCTAGGGCTTTTGCAGGAGAACCGTTTCTACCTACAAAATTTCAACCACAACACCGAGAAAACAGTTGTTTGTTACACATCCCTTTTGTCCTCCCATTGTAAATGTCATGATATCTATTGTATGAGAAACAAACACCCTCATAGTTGCGTATGCGGTACAAGCCGCATGTCAGTTGTAGTGCTGGTCTCGCGTACAGGTACATGCGAGGAGCTAAAAACTAAAACATCGATGCCCACACAATCAACATGTGTTCTAACCATATCCGCAGTACTATGCATAGATCAGCTCTGATACCACTGACATGTTTCATAGCAGAAATTCAAAAAAATTACGACTAATGATCACCCAAAACTGGCAGGATCTATCTACCAGTAAAGCGGCAAAGGTTAAAGCAGCGTCCGGTGACATACCCTCGTAGACCATTACGCGAGGATGACACCCCCGCATAGGCGTTGCTAATGAAGACGACGAAGCCGACCTCAAGGTCATGACGAATTTGATGAGTTGCTGACAACCTTCCAGAGCAACAACGAAGATGTAGCGCCTCATGGATACCGCACACATACGGTGTATGAAAAAACGATTCCTGGTCCCGATCCAGCGGAGATTACGGAAATAGATCTCCCAATCAAAGTTTCTCCAGCATGATGGCATGCCGGAGCAGAGGAAAATCTCCCATGCGCAGTCCAAACTTTGGGGTCACGGGATACGGGAGAGAGAGAATCATGCAATTTTATTTTACCCGAAAAATTATGTGTCAAAAAGTGACACCATACATCTTCTTATATATAGGGAGGGCAAAAGAGATACCCTCCCTTTGGCCCCCCAATGTGGAACTAAAGAGAGGAGAAAGAGGTGGAGGCACACCCTGCCATGCCTCGTGTGGGCTCAAAGCCCATTTGGAGCTTGGCTCCCACGTGAGCATGTCTCCACCCTTTTTCTAAATATTAAATTAATTAATTAACTAAATATATAATTAAATATATTTAAATCAATTAATTCTTTTTAATATTATATTATTACATGACTATATTTTGTTCAAATCTTAAATATATTTACATATTAATTAAATTATATTTAATTTATTTATATATTATTAAATATCAAATTAATTTCGTGGCCGCAGAACTCCTTCCGGACCACCCCGAACATTTTCGGTACCCCTTCTTTATTTCCCGGAGCTCTTTCGGTGTCTCTTTCTCTTTCTCTTTGGAACTATTTCGATAGTTCTCTACCTAATTCTGATGATTCTGGAACAATCTCAAGCGTCGCCCTCCTTAAGTGTGTTACCCTATCAGTTCGGGACTACTTCAGACATGACCGGGACACGTCCATGATCAATTATCATTAGCGGGACCTGAATGTCCTTAATGACCCCTGTGCATCCATCGAATCAATCATCGTTGAACCTTAATGTAAGCTCCTATTCGTTTAGTTACTCAGATACATGTCTTGTCCGAGACTTGATCGTTGACATCCCTATGTCATGTTTAATCCCGTCACCGAGAAGATTCTTTAACTCGTTCTCATGATCCTTGATCCCCATGACCTAGTCATACGCCACACAACTTTATGGATGAAGTCGCATTGAGTGGGTCCAGAGTATCTCCCCATCACGTGGGTAAACGAATCCCGCTCTTGGCCACACGCCTCAACATATCCCATTGGAATACCTAAGATACAACTTTATAATCACCCTGTCATGGTGTGACATTCGATCCAGTCAAAGCAGTCTCGGAGATAGCAATTAAATGTGATCTCACTGTCTAAGGATTATGATACTATATTTCTAAGTAATGCAACTATGAACTTAGTGATGCAATTGTGTTGCAATACTTATATTGGGTACGTTAATCACCTCATTCACCAAAAAGATGACTCCACTGTCAACTTACATAAATGTCACATGATCGTGAAAGCTTCGATCATCAATTACCCAGTGGACTAGTTTGATATAGAGGCTAACTAGTAACTTTGGTTATCTAATAAGCTATGGTTGTTTAAACATCACACATGTATTAATGTTTCCTATTAATACAGCTAAAGCATGATATAAAACTATTATGAATTTGATGAATTATTACATAAATATACTCTTATTTATTTGCCTCTATGACATAATACCTTCAACAGTAGCGGAACAACCACCACCAAGACATATTAGAGGAGAGTGCAGTCAAGCTGCTCATGTCATAGTAAATTTAGCTAAGGGAAGAGCATAGTACAGGTGTGATGTATGAGCCTGTTCCATCCTGCGTGCAAACATAAGTCTACAAGGATTTTAATAAATCGGTTATATAATTTGTAAATCTCCATCTGTTCAAAAAAAATCTCACGGGTACTTCTAAGTTATAAATACAGTAATCTGAAAGCATAGACAGAACTTATTCTGTTGGATTAATGTTCAGTGGTAGTTTACAGATTGCATAGTGATCATGCAAAAATTTATACTTCTATTCGTATGTTAATTAGTATAACTTGTTTCGTTCCTACAATATTGTTCCTCTTTGCCAAAGAAATGGTAAGTACTTTTTGTAATTTTTTTCCATCAGAACTCATTTCCTAGACGAAATATACGTGAGAAATGTCTATATAAAATATTTAGATGTTGGGATATCACTTAGCATTATCTGCGGTTTCAATTGACATACATCCTTCCAAGTACAAATACGTGTTAAACGTACAATTGTATCCAGTTTGCACCCCCGTGTAGGACTCCTTGTAGGTCTCTTGTAGGACTCATTGTAGGTTATGTATTCCCATGTATATATACATAGGTGCGGCCCAATCGAGGTGTACGCACAAATCCATACAGTCATAATATTTAATATGTAATCTCCTCCGATCAATCGCATCTAGATCGCACGATGAAGTCGCGCGCCCACATCATCGCCTCGAAGCGCTAGATCAAAGTCGAGCGCCCTCGCACGGCACCCCCTTCATCGGATCAAACGTATAAGTCGAGCGCCCTCGTACGGAAGTCGAGCGGCGCCATCATCGGATCACAAGTAAAAGTCGAGCGCCCCCGTCATCGCGCCAACATGTCGCCCGGGACTTCGAAAAGATCCTCGTCCTCTCTCAACGTGACCCTCTCGTATAAGCTCACCCGAGAGAACTTCTTGTTGTGGCAAACTCAGGTCCTTCCTGAGAACCGAGGAGCTCAATTGTTTGGATTTTTGGATGGATCAATGGCTGAGACAAAAAAAAAGGAGATGATGGTCAAGGACAAGGACGGAAAAGATGTGAAGGTCCCTAATCTCAAGCATGCACGATGGGTGGCACAAGATCAGACCGTCCTAGGGTTCCTGGTTCGGAACAAGTCAAGGGATGTGCTTACTCAGATGGTGGGATTGAACACTTCACATGCGGTGTGGAAGGCTATGATGGAGATGTTCTCATCGCGGTCTAAGTCTCGTGTTGTGCATCTCCGCACAAAATTGAATCAAAATCGTAAGGAAGACAAGACTGGAGCAGTTCACTTCAGTCAGATCAAAACTCTAGCTGATGAGATGGTAGCTGCTAGAAAACCCTCTGACACCGAGGATGTGATCTCCTATATCCTTGCTGGCCTTGATGATGAGTATGATGGGTTTGTCTCTGATATCACCGCCTTGATCAAGGAGGAACAACATGTCAGCATAATCAATGTGTACTCATAGGTTATGTCCTACGAGGCTCAGTTCGAGTCTAGGAATCATGGTGGTGGTTCTTCGGTTAACGCAGCAACCCGTGGCGGTCGTGGCTATCGTCGCGGGGGTCGGCATGGAGGCTACCAGGAGCAACAACGTGATTAACACTATGAACATGATTAGCGTGGAGGCTACTATAAACCTTGCGGCAACAATCAGAGGGATTTTGGAGGCGGCAATGGTAGAGGTCGCTACAACAACCAAGGATGTTGCCAAAACTATGGCGGTGGGGAGAGGCAAGGCCCTCGCCCTGTTTGTCAATTATATGGCAGGTAGGCTCGTGTTGCGCTTAATTGTTGGAAAAGATTCCAAAAGAATTATCGTGATCCTGAAAAGTCAGCGGGTGTTGCTGCTTGATCATCATATGGTGTTGAAACAAACTGGTCTAGTGACTCGGGAGCAACAGATCACAACACAGGAGAGTTAGAGAAGTTGCACGCAAGGGATTGCTACCATGGAAACAGGGAAATTCACACAGCTAGTGGTGCAAGTATGCATATACATCATGTTGGTCATTCTGTAATTCATACCCGTAACCATGATTTGCATCTTAAAAATATCCTACATGTTCCCAGTGCGTCTAAAAGTCTCTTGTCTACTAGTCGCCTAGTTAGAGATAATCATGCCTTTGTTGAATATTTCCCTAATTCTTTCTTTGTTAAGGATTAGGACATGCGGGAAATCTTGCTTCAAGGTAGATGTGTGGAGGGGCTCTATCCTATGCCATCATCTCCTACATCTTCCTTTGGCCAACAAGGTCATGGTGTCGTCAAGTCCTCCTCGCAATGTCATAGTCCTCTAGGTCATCCATTATTGGGTGTAGTTCATCAAGTTCTTCGAGACGGTAATATTCCGTTTAGTGAGTCAAATATGAAGAGTCTGTTTGTGATCCTTGTCAAAAGGCCAAGAGTGATCAACTTCCATACACTAAGTCTTCAAGTGTGTCCACTTTTCCTCTTAAACTTGTTTTTTCTGATGTGTGCGGTCCTATTTCAGCTTCGGTTGGAAGATATAAATAATATGTCAGTTTTATCGATGATTTTAGCAAGTTCACGTGGATATATCTTTTGAAAAACAAAACTGATGTGTTTCAGAAGTTCTATGACTTCCAACACCTTGTTGAGAGACTCTTTGGTAAGAAAATCATTGCTATGCATACTGACCGGGGGGTGAGTATCAGAATCTGAATTCCTTTTTAGGCATATCTCATCTTGTGTCTTGTCCACATACGCATCAGCAGAACAACCCTGCTGAACATAAACATCGACACATTGTAGAGGTCGGAATATCTCTTTTAGCCTATGTATCTATGCCTTCGAAATTCTGGGAATATGCTTTTCTTACCGCGGTTTATTTAATTAATCGCCTTCCTATTAGAGTTATTGATTCTTTCAAACTCCAATTGAATGTCTCTTTGGTGATAAGGGTGATTATTCTTTCTTACGATTTTTGGTTGCGCATATTGGCCAAATCTTCGCCCATATAATAAACGCAAATTGGAGTTTCGGTCTAAACAATGTGTGTTTATTGGGTACAATAATCTTCGTAAAGGCTATAAATGTCTTGATATTCCTACTAGCCGTATGAAAAAAAAACTTGTGGTTGTGTTCGACGGAGTGACGACGAAGGACCTAACTAAGCAGCACTGTAAAAAAAAACGCCAGGGACTAATAAGGACTTAAGGAGTAACAATCTAGCTTTATTGTTCGAACCACAAACTAAGCCAAGAGACCAGCAACCATGGAGACTATATGCTCTGTCTCATCTCATGTGAAGAGACCTTGATCCCGGGCAGGCCCATGCATGAGCTAATTTTTTTGGAAAATGCTTTGTTTAGGGGGACCTAAACTTCCCTAACGTAGGTCGCTCACGTGAGCTAGTAGCGAAGCCAGCAGTTTGGGCTTTTTGCTCTCGTGTGGGAGGCCCAACTAGGTCTAATTTTGATATTGGGCCCAGTTTTGTGTGCAAACAGCCCACCATAGTAACTAGGAGCAGCCACATATATACTAAGTGTTTCCACCATGTTCGGCCAACGTTGTATACGTACTAAAAATTTGCAACAGTTTTGACCATATTTTGTTGAGAAAGCACAAACGAGATGTTGCAATATTTTTTCTGGATGTTTTTTCTAGATAAATGCATGTATATTTAGAATTCATTTTGAATGATATGTTTATGCGCTCAGTCGCATGTTGTAAACATGTGATTTTGTTGTTGCCATCGATTTACCATTTTGTTGAAATAGGTGATGATTTTTGTTGCAACTGAAACAGTGACAAATTATTTTGTTGCTTACCAACTTTTTAATTGATACAATTTTTTTTTTGTTGCAATAGGTTGTGATTTTTGTTGAAGTGTTTGAACCTTTTTGTTGCAACGTAATAAACATATTGTCTAACTATTCTTTGTAACATTACTTATTTTTCAAAAAAAATTTGGAGCAATTTGTTGCAATACTTTTCTTTTTTACACGGTGCGATAATTTTTGTTGCGATACGAATGAATTTGTTGCAATGTCAGTTTTTCTGTAATTATCGAGATGACCGGGGGCAACACAATATACCCTTTCGCATAAGTGGGGCAACTGTGGAGTGCGGGTTCTATACTAAAATGCAAAACTGTGATGTGCTGATTTCTAGCCTTTGGATAAAAATACGAGGAGGGACATAGATTTGCTAATCGGGACCTACGCCTAGCACTGCCCAATTTTTTTCTACCGGCCCTGACTTGATCCGAGAGCATGAGACACACGTACAGTTCACCAACCGATCGAAGTGATGTCGCACAATCCAAGACCCCATCGTTCTTCACTGACTCTCCAAGCACCGCATACTTCCTCCGTACATCCCAGCAATATAGCGAGCTCCATGCTGAGGAACATCTGTACAAGACTTTGTTCTTGGATCATAAATCTGTATTCGCCCGTCTGGCTCCGGATAACTCCAGTTCCCAGTAGCGCGGTTTCCAGAGTAGTAAAAAACGACCCTGCCGTCGTCCAAAAATCTCAAGAGCCGGACGCCCGGCGCAGACATCCAAGGCTGCAACTTTGGAAATTCCAGTCTTATGACGTGCTCCTTGACCCAAACACCTTTCTCCAAGTCCGTGGCGAACCACGTGTCTATCTCTACCATGGGATGACCACCATGCAAGTCATTGGAGCCAAGCATGGCTAGGCGGCCATTTAGCTTTGCTAATTTCAGTTGGCAGTAGGTGTTGATTGTTGCCGGAGGTCCTGGAAGTGTCGCCGGCCTCCACTCCTCGGCTTCGAGGTCAAACGCCATGACGCAGTTTGTGTCTATCACCGCGTTGTCGGCGCCCAAGATGTCAAAGCTGGGGTATGTCGTGAGAGGCAAGAAGTACACCACACCTTGGATGACAGCCTTGTTAGCGACGATGCTGTCGACGGCGTTGTGAAACATGACGCATAACGGGGCGCTCGCCATCGGCCTCCAGCAGTCGCCGCCGAGGGTGAATACGTGGCAGTATTGCTCGATGCGCCGGCTGGTCGGGTAGTTGTACCGGGAAACGACGCGGAGGACCTTGTGCTGCCCCGTGGAGGGGACCCGCCCGAGCGCGTAGGAGCCTTCGAAGGGGAATCCGACGCTACGCTGAAGACCGTCGAAGGGCAAGGTGGAGGCGGCGCCGGTGTCCGGGTCAACAACGCGAACGCGGTTCCCGTCTTGGATGAGGTACAATGGGCCGGGGTGAGCGTGGTGCGGCACCCCGACGCGTTCGGGCGGGATGCTTATCTGTCGGATGACGTTGCCGGACAGGTCAGTCATGTCGATGCGGTCATCGTCACCGGCGAGGGAGAGGATGACGTCCGGATGCAGTGCAGCGTGCGCCTTGAGGAAGGACGGGTCTGAGAGGAGGGAGCGCCACAGCCGGCAGGCTGCGCGGAAGCACCAGAGCTGCTTGGCCGGGACGCGCAGCAGGATTTCCCACTGCACGTCCGACGACAGCACGACGCCGGTGTCGGCGGCGGAGACTGTCGGGCGCTTGCTCGTCGACTCCATCGATCGTGCCCTACCCCTGCTTGCATATTAGCCCAGATATGACATACGAGGGACCCACTGACCTAAGAGTTTCTTGGGCGCACGTATGTACTTTTCGACCTAGAGTCGGACAAATTTCTTGCTCCGGCCTCCAACCCCACGGGGAATCATGATCCGATTTTTCTGCCGCCACCACCAATCCACCATGACCTCCGTGGAGCATCTCCACTTGCGTCCCAAAGCCCCCCTCCCCCAACCTGCTTCCCGTCTGGACGCCCCCGAAGCCGCCTACTCGTGTTTCATTTTGGGCCTTCCCGTCCGGACGTCCCTAGTTCCCGTCCGAAAAACCAGTCCAACCCACGACTCGTTGGACGTCGTGGACCCGCCCTATGATCACGCCGGTGGAAAAGGTTTAGTGCCGGCGCACTCGTTTACTGCGTCGGGGGTAATTCTTTTAGCGCCGGTGCGCATGCCCCTGCGTCGGGGGTAAGTTTAGCACCGACGCTTCTGTCCTGCGCCGAGGGTAAGGGTAGGTTATCCCCGGCGCACATCATGCGCCGGTGGTAAGTCCAATGAAAGCGCCGACGATATACTTTGATGTTTTAAAAAAATACACCGTATATACGTGGTTTCTATCGTTACAAAAAAAAGCAGTAAAATAAAGAGTTGCAAAGACATGGAAACATACACAAAACAAGTAGCTAAGGGCATCTCCAGCCGTCCCCCAACGCCCCCCCCAGGACCATTTTTTGTGTCAAAAAGCGCCGTTTTAGCGCCGAATTTCACCAGTCAGCTCCCCAGGAGCTGAAATAGCGCCGTTTTTGCGCCGGCACACCCAAGCCAAACCCAGCCCCTTGGGTTTGGCCTATGGGGGGCAAAATGCGCCGCTTTGCATGCAAAAAGGAATCTTTCTCCTACTTTTGCCCCACTTTGCATGCAAAGATGCCTCTCTCTCCTACTTTTGTCCCACTTTTGCATGCAAAAGCCCCCCATTTTGGCTGCTTGGATGGGCTACGGCTGGTAAATGACTTTGCCCCAAGTTTTGATTTTGCGCCGTTTGTGCTATTTCGGGTGATTTTCTTGTGCTGGGTTCACACGACTGGAGATGCCCTACACCCAGGGTGCAAAATAGTTATTCTACACCCACCCTGTATCTTTTGAATCGTAAATGATTTTCTCGTCACGTAAATTTTGTCGTGTTCCTTATGTCGAGTAGAACGTAAGAAAACATATACATGACATAAACCTTTTATTTACGTGACGCAACAAAAAAAATGAAAAAACACACGGTATTACGTTGTTTTTATGACTTTTATGATGCTATGACTCATATTTTTTTTCGTTTTTATGCCAAGTATTCCCTTATGTATCAAACATGAACATAAATAATTACATACCTAACATAAATTTTTGAATTGATAACATAAAAAAAATTGTGGATGCAAAATAAGTTTTCTGCACCCACCCAGGGTGACAAATAGGGTGTGTGTGTGTGTGTGTGTGTATACATATATATATATATATATATATATATATATATATATATATATATATATATATAACACAAGAATATATAAATTCTTAAACACGAATACAAAGTATCGAACTGGAGGCATACACAAAGCAAGTAACTAAGACATCGATCACTCGCGAATACAAAGTGTCGGATACAAAGTGTCGTCAGATATTTAGCTAAAGAGACATCGATCTAAACTAGAAGATAGAACATAAACGCGGACAAGATGAGCATCATCGTGACGAAGACGGTCTTCATCTGCTTCCTTCTTCTCTCCCCCGCTAGATACATCTCCCCCGCTAGATAGCTCGTGTATCGAGTTTGTGCCTCCGCCATAGTGGTGTACCCCTTGTAACTGTTGCCGCTGAACCGGTGCACCTGTCTCCGGCATGCCTCCCAGTCGTCGTAGACTCCAGGAACATGTCCTCGGTACACATACCACGTTATTTATTTGGACAAGACAAAATATACATTAATAGGAAATTCATATATGCAACAAGTATATGCAACGAGGATTTTATGAATACCATATGGGTTGAGAAATAAAATTTTTTACTCTAAGGTTTCGGTTTTGGCGGGAAGGGGTGGTAGCAGTCTAGCGAGTTGAATGGCTGCCTGTCACCCTATGCCTCTAGCCGGGCTTCTCTCTCGGCATTCATTGGTGGTACATGGCCGGCGAAGAAGAGGCCACCCCTAGTGACGACATCGTGATGGATTATTGTGGCAATCTGTCGCTGGATGTGGCGAAACTCATTTCTCGCCGTCTCGCTAGGGGCGATCGCCATGTCGATGCCCGTTTTTGGAGACTAGATGGCAACAAGAGGTCGTTTGCATCCTTCACGAGCTCCCTCATATGACGGATGATGTACCAGGCGTCCATCCCACTATCTGGGTGCAACTGCTTCATGCAGGCATACGTGGTTATATGGGTGCACGAGAGGCATCCTCGGCTGGTTTCTTTCTTTACCGTGAGGGGGCCTGCCTTGGTGGCGAATCCGTTGAGAGCTATGTTGAGAACATTCTTTAGGTTGGTGTAGTTCTTCGGCTTCGCACTCCCCGAGTTGAGATAACCAAGAGGACACAGTACATGTCTCTGCCAAAACAATCCATGCATCATCCTCAGATTAATCTTCACACATGCAAAAGAGTGATAGAAATATACTAGAGAATGTAACAATGCCTAGCGGTCGATCAAAAACTTACTCGAGAAAGTAAGGCATGAGAAAGGTTTGCTTAGTATGTTTCGCCACCAAGAAATCCTCGATATACTTCGTGGAAATCACTCGGTCTCGTGGGTTGGCCAATACACTTTCACGCATGTAGAAGGGGTCCATTATCACTACACCCGAGGTTTTCTCTTGCATGATATCGTGCGCCATTTTGAGAGCTACTAGGCGCACGAAGGTTGGGAAGAGCCGTTTTAAATGGAAGATGTTGAATAGGTTCATCAAACCTGAGGAAGAACAGCTCTACGGGGTATTTCTCCACAAAGCCCACGTCGAGGGGCACCTTACCCACGTGGAGCGGGTACGAGGGAGAACCCGACTGCATAAGTTCCTTCTCCTTCTGCAGAACACCGTCATGCACGCTCCTAATGTCCCCGGTCAAGAGTTTGACAAGGTCTGGCGGTAGCATGGGCTCGCCCAGAATATGGTGCTGGCGCCACTGGTTGGGTAACTTGTCCAAACCAGAGGCGGCTGGCTGGCGGAGGCAGCGACCACTTTTTTCTTCTGAGGCCTTTTCCTAGTGGTCTTCCTCGCCTTCAAGCACGGGTGAGCGTTCTCGCCTGCTCTTATCGCGTCGAGTCTCGCACCACAGAAAGTGTTTGGGCTTAGCAAAGCTTTTCGCTAGAGCGTTGAAGCCGACATCTTCCTCGGGAGTTTCTTGAGAACCAAACAACTTCTTCTTCAAGCAATCAGATTTTTCCGCCGGGAGATCATGGTGGTCGGGTGAATCACGAGGCGGCTGGTCCATATCAGCGAGCTGATCCATATCGAGGTTAGCGATATGCTCATCCATATAGAGATCATCATTTTGCTGATCCATATCGAGATTAGCGACGAATTCATCAATGGGATCCTCACGTCAGTGCTGTGTCACGGGCTCAGAAGGATCAACAACAGGTGGAGGATATGGAGCCACCTGCACAGCTAATGGAGTGGCCTTGTCTTGGCTTGCCGCCATCCATGATGAAAGCTCATGATCCCTCTAATGATTTTGGTGATGATAACAACGCGGGTATCCTCTCTCTAAAAATGTTGTTTGAGTCTATGCAGCTGTTAGCCAAGATGATTATTGATAAATACATACAAAAGCTCAAAGAGGAGTTCTGAAAATTGGATTTACTGCCACCGGATTTTTCACTGTCTACACCGGAATTTCCGGTGCTTATGGGGCGGAATTTCCGGCCCCTGCACCGAAATATTCCGGCCTCTCTGGCCATGTCAAAGGGATTGAGTTTTTCTCCCACTGCCCGCGCACAGAAGCTGGGGCGGATATTTGCACCGGAAATTTCTGGGGCAAATTTCCGGCCCTCTCGTACTTAGCAGAAATTGGAGCTATCCCAGTTGCCCGCGCACAGAGAGGGGGGGGGGCGGATTATTGGCCGGAAAATTCCGTGCCCGGATTATTCAAATATCCGCCCCCGGACAATTCAAATATCCGGCCGCTGGTCCTTAGCAGTTTTCAGCGCGCGGCTGCTGTCCGTGCACAGAGATGGGGGCGGAACATTGGGCGGAATTTTCCGCCCCCGGAAGATTCAAATATCCGCCCCCGGACTTTTCAAATATCCGGCCAGGACACAGCGGAAATTTCCGGTATTAACACCGGAATTTTCCGGCCCTGGCACACTGCAACGGTCAGAAATTGGAGGAGCCTATAAATAGCTGTCTTCTTCCTCTAGATAGGTAGTTCGTTCATTCCTCTCTCTCCTCCATTGTTGTAGAGCTCAAAACGCCCCGATCTCCCTCCTCCTACAACCAAACTCGATGCCCTTCAAGGATCTCATGGAGGAGGACTGTCAGGGGGTTACCCCCGAGTAGGGGTAAGGCAAGTGCTAAAAGCAAGGTCAGAAGAAGTGTTTGGCAGAGTAGCTGGCTACCCGGTACTCGCTACCCGGTGGACAGCTATTCAGTCGTACCTACCAATGACCAGGAGGAAGAATCAAAGAAGCTGTATTCTTCCGAGTAAAGGAAGTTGTCCGGGTAGAGGGAGTGGATTCCTACTCGGACTAGAAGTCAATGGAGCCGTTCTGACACAGGATCCCGCGTATCCTGTGTCCGTACGGCGTGCGGTTCAAATTACGGAGTACGTGACTATCCGCACCACGGCGTGGCTACAGTGATGTAGGCGCATGTCTAGTCCTGTCACTGACAGAGGGGACAGGACAAGGCTAGGGGCCTACCCTATCTCACTGACAAGGGTGGACAGGTCCCATCTCCGAACGGTGTAACGACTTACGGGGCGAGTGTCAGCGACAACCCGGAGGCGTGCGCGGTTCTGCAGGGATCCTGTCACATCTCGTTGTACCTTATAGTTGTTTTCTTTTCGGCTGGGCACCAGTATATAAGGTGCCATGCCTCCTCCTGTGCGAGGGTCGACTCGTCGGGTCACTTATTCAGAACACTATAGGCAACACATAGAGAGAAGAGTGGCTACTCGGCTGGAGGCCTGATTGTACTGTGGCTACTCGGTAACACACATATAAAGAGAGAGGCAGGAGTAGGGGTGTTACCTCCACACGAGGGCCCTGAACCTGGGTAAGATCTTGGTGTTTGCAGTGTTTGTGATCTATCCCACGCGGCTACTCGCCGTGTGATCCCTCCCCGAGCACCTCCAGCGTCCATCGGCCCCAATTTTAGCCATCCCATGGCATCTGCCGTGATACCACCACGACAAGGACTAGATCTACCTTTCTACCAAGCCAAAAATTGTATTCCCACACCATACCTCTTGGGATCTTGTAATCTCCTGGTTGCTTTGTCATCCAAGGGAAACCCTAGTGCTTGTAGCTTCCACCTTGTAGCAAGAAGCTTCGGATTGGTGAGAGCCTCCATCTCACTTGTGGAGTAGCCTCAACCGCTTGTAAAGGTTTGGTCAACGCCTTCAAATCGACCTCATAGTGTAAACAAGAATCTCCCTCACCGGAGAATCTCAAGGAGAACAAGGTGTGCACATCCGTGCTATTGAGGAGCGCCTAGGTGGCTCCACACCTCTCAAACGTAGACGTACTTCTTTCAAGAAGGAACTACGGGAAATATATCCTTGTCTCCGTGTTTTTTGTGGTTATCTTGTGCCTTGCATTTACTTCCGTTGCTACTCGTTATTTTTCACATAGGGTGTCTACTTAGTTGCACATCTAGATAACCAAGTTATTATCTTTCCAAAACCCCCACTAAAATTGAAAAAGTATTAAAATTTGTAGGTCACCTATTCACCCCCCTCTAGTTGACCTTTGTGTACTTTCAATTGGTATCAGAGCCTCGGCTCTTTTATCGGGCTTAACCGCCTAAGAGTATCATGGTCAACGGAGATGATCCCGAATCTTCTAAGGAGGAGCTCTCCAAAATGGCCGACGCTATAGCTAACCTAGAGACAACGGTTTGTACTATCCAAACCCAATTGTCCAAGGTTAGCTCTAGTGTAGGCTCGGAGGTTTCCTCCATCAAGAAGATGTTGGAGAACATGATGGGTAAACCTAAGGGGCCAGCGAACTCTCCCCACGTCTCCGATGAGGATAGTTCGGAAAAGGAAACGATTCCTGACGATTCCCAAATCGAGGAGAACATTGCCAAAGCTAAGGCTAAAGCCACACAAAAAGCTAAAGCCAAGGCAAAGGAGAGTTCCGGTGGCTCCAAGTCTCAAACGGCTAATGGTTCCGGGGTCCACGCACAAGTTCCACCTCCTCAAAATTATGACACCATTCACCCAATTGTTTCCATGCCACACATTCTTAATGTTGGATTTCCTCCCATGCTTAACACTAATGAATTCTCTTCTTGGAAGTTTGAAATGGAGTCCCATATTTCTGGATCGTGCACCGCATTGTGGAGGAGTGTGATTCATGGATTTCATCCGCATGACCCGAGCAACTTGACTCCAAGGGAGGATGTGGAATCTCAACTCAACAAGACTGCTCTCGTTATCATCCAGAAGGCTCTCCCAAGGGAGCATCTCACTCACATTCGTTGTTGCAAGACCGCCAAGGAAGCTTGGGACAAACTTGACACCTTGTTTCAAGGAAATGCTAGCATTCAATCTTCCAAGTATGATGTGGCCATTGACAACTCCGAGAACTTCGTCATGCAAGAGGATGAGACTCCCGAAGAGCTCTATAGAAGAGTTGTCACTCTCGCCAACCAATTGAGAGACTTTGGAAAGGAAGAGATCTCCGATGAGTGGATAAAAAGGAAATTTGTCAAGGCCATCACACCCTTTGAGAAGAATCTCTCCACTAGCATCCGGACAAGAGCGGACTACAACACTCTCAACTCCATTGGTGTTCTTAGTGAGTTCATCGCCATCTCTCTATCACACAAGAGTGCGGATGATGCTCTAGCTCGCTCTAGAGGGATGGGAAAGTCACCCAACCTCGCTGTCGAGACATCGTAGTAGTTTTCATAGACGGGGGTGCCATGAGACTACGATAGAGACGTGGGGTAACGGGATAGCGTAGTAACTCAGAACACAGGATTTTACCTAGGTTCGGTACGTCGTGACAGTACGACGTGCCTACTCCTGCACTTCTCACTAATTGGGACTAAAGCCCGTAAACAGGGTTACAATGTGAGGGTTTGGATCTAAGCTACTCGACGAGGATGTGCTTCTCGGGGAGTTGGCGTAGAGCTTCTCTGTTTGTTCGTTGTTTTGTTTATCTCCCGTCCGGCTTTATATAATAGCCGGATTAGGGCTTACAGAATAGGAAACCTAGAAAACTACGGTAACTTGTAACTTGGAAAGCAAGGAATCCGTCTTCTTCTCCAAGCCAGATCACATGGGCTGTGATCCGGGTCCTTCTAGAATCCGTCTTCTGCGCGTCGTATTACTGGGCCGCCTAATGGACCTAAGCCCACTACCACTTAGGCCACCCTGGTAATCCGGCACTTGGCCTACCATCTTCTATACCCCTATTTGGTATATATCCGACAGTAGCCCCCAAGAAGGATCAAAACTCTGATTCTCCGCCGTTCGCCAAATGTTCTTTGTCCGAGAAATATTGATTCAGCAGTCTTGATTCTTCTTATTCTTCCTTTGAAAAAGATGGTGGCATGAAACTCGGAATCCTGAAAATCCGGCTTTTCTCCCACGATCCTTCGCGGAGAAGAAACTTCCTACGTCAGCGCACTCAACCATGCTGACGTAAGCGTCATTTGAGATTTACTCGAAAAAACCCAGAAACATATCTCTGACAGATTCTCGCGAGAAACGAGGAGATAGCTATCATTACCCCGTCGTTTCATTTCCCGGATTTTCCGGCGAGCGACACGCGGCAAACATCCAACGGTCAAAATAGCCGTTGGCGCGTATCTTGACGGATTTCTGGCTATAAATAGCCATCCTCGTCCTCAACGAAAACTTTCCACACTCCTCACTGCCCACACCATTGACGCAAACGAGCTCGAGAGCAAAGCACCGTCCCAAGCGCACTTATCCTCCAAGCACGCCGGAACGCAACGCGCCACCACGAGATGGCCTCCTCGCCGTCCTCGCCGACCCGCGCCGCCATCAACGACATCATCAGCGATTTAGATCCGCAACTGGGATCGCCCAAGCACGCCGGCGGCGAGCTGGAGAAGACCGCGGCCTCCGAGGCGGGTGAAGCGAATTCTTCCACCGCCGCGGACGTTGCGGGATCGAGCTCCGCAGCCTCCCCGCCGTTTGCTCCAGAAACGGCGGAGGAAAAGATCCAACTCCTCGGCGACGAGCTCGCCGCCGCGGAGGCCGCCGCTTCTGCCGCCGCCGGAGCAGACGAAGAGACGGAGTCTGCAGGCAATTGGTTTGCCTGCAGTATTCCTCCGGCTCTCCTTCCAAACCTGGAAAAGGAGGGCCTGGTTCTTAAGAAGAAATGGCGGCTTCCAGAAGACGAGACCGAGCCAACGCCAAAAAATGGCGAAAGGGTCCTTCTTTGATCCCACCTTCTTCGAGGTATGGGACTTCCACCTTCTTCCTTCTTCCTCCAAATCCTTTCTCACTACAACATCCAACCCCATAACCTTCCTCCCAACTCCATCCTCTACATGGCTGGCTTCCAGGCTTTGTTCGAGGGCTACTTAGGGCTAGAACCTAGGTTAGATTTCTGGACTACTGCTTCGGGGTTAAGCGGAACTCTTCGGAGGGTGCACTCCCGACTTGCGGGACCATATCTTTCACTCTTCGGAGATTCCGAGAAGATTGGTTCCCCAAGATAAAAACATCGGAATCCGTCAAATTTTGGACGGGTTCCTTCTTTTATCACCCCGACGTGCCTTTCCCTACGGAAGCCGTCGGGGTTCCTCCTTTCGTGAACTCTGCCGCAGTTCCCCAAGACAACTGGGGAACGGAAGCCGTCCAAGTTCTGCCGCCAGATCTACTAAAGATCAAGCGGCGCATCGCCAAGCTCACCTCCTCCACCCCACCTTTGACCGGTATGGATACGGTCTTTTGCTGGCTGAATAGACGGATTCAGCCGTTAGCAAACCACGGTGGTCGCCTGTTGTGCGAATACACGGGAGCCAAGGATCCTATGCGGACAATCAACAAGGATTGGCCCGTAAAGGAGCTTCGACAGCGCATCAACCAGTTGGTCGCATCACGCGACCAATATGAAGAGAGTCGGCCGATGTTCATGGCCGACAACCCGGTTCCCAAGGTAATTTTTCAGTCATTTGGGTATAATTTCAGTATTCTTTCTCGGATAACCTACCTTCTGATTCCGATTGGTTTTTCCGGCAGTTTGCGGATCTTCCAGACTCGGAGTTGGCTTCCGAGGCTGAGCTGGACGCGCTGCGCACCGCCGCTACAGGTGGATGCAAGCGCAAGAAGATAACTTCCTCGGAAGAAATTATCGACCTTGACGGAATCCCCGTCGCCACTTCCAGGTTCTTTCTTCTGGATTCTGTTTTCTTTTATGGGAACTTTTCATCCATCCTCGGTTTTTTAACTTTTCCGGGTTTTTTGTTTTTAGCCTGCCTCCCTCCAGTTTAAACCCAAAGAAACTGAAGAAATACAAGGTTGCTTCCAGCCGAGGCAGTCAACCTTCTCCCGCCGTTGCCCCGAACACGCCGTCCACAATGGCGGAAGAGCAAGCTGCAGCCCCCACCACCAAGCCCTCAGAGCCCAGCCAGCCCGTTGTGTCGGACACGGACACGAGGGAAAGGGCGGCTCCAGAGGTGGAGAAATTTTCTCGAACTTTCGACGAAGAAATTCCCACCTTTGACAAGGACTTCAAGATTATCAACGACGGCCTAAGCGCGGCCGGAACTGCTTTTGCGGAATACGCAAAAGAGTTCAAGGAAAACTTGGCGGGTTTGCACCGAATGAGCCAGGTATGTAACTCTAGCCCCCAAGCATTAAACAAAATTGCATGCCTGTTTTGCTTTGATGCTTTTTGTAACCATTCTTTTCCTTGCTATGTTGCAGCAAACCGCCGAAACCATAAACATGGAAGTTTTCAACAAACTCACCATCAAGAATAAGGAGGTTAGAAATCTCCTTTCTATTCTTGGGGAGAGAGAGGCGGAACTGGCATCGTCTCAGCTCGCTTTGTCGGAAACATCAGGTATACATTTTTCTTCTGAGGTTTGCGATTCAATTTTTTTGTCTAAGTACTTATTCCGGAAATTTTCTAAACCCGGAATTTTCTTTGCTTTCCATCTACTTTGGCTAAGGCCAAGCAAATAGCTGAAGATGCCGGCAATGCCGAGAATCTCCGAAAGGAGAATTTGGAGCTTCACAAGCATCTTGTGAAGGCTCAAAAGGATCTGGAGGCCAGCAACTTGGCCCTTGGAGTTGCCAACTCCAAGGCTTCTGAACAGGCGGAGAAGGATAAATCCACCATTCAGGATTTAGAAAATGCTCTGAACCTTCGCCTGGAGGAAATCTCCGAGATCGACAAGCTTATCGGTAATTTTCCGTTACCTTTTTTATTTTTCCATATCTTGTTTTTCTTCTCTGTTTTTTGCCTAACATTTTTGATTTTTTTGTCGGAAAAAACAGGAGATATCCCAGATGGTACCCGGCTTGAAGGGATCCAAGCCTTTGGGAAGATGTGGACTTCGATCCGTGCTGCTGGAATGCAGCTGGTGAGCAAGTTTCTTCCCGCAAGGACTGGGGAGTTCTCGGAGGTTGCAAAACTTCCGGGAGCCATCATGGAGGTGGCGGAATCCAGGGATTCTATCCTGCGTTCCGCTGCACGGGGTGGTGCGCGTATGGCACTCGGCCTTATGCGCATGCACTACCCCGGTGCTAAATCCTGGCGCGTGGCGTCCGGTGTCCCTCAAGGATACACGGACATTCAGCGAAATACCATCTTTGATGAAATCAAAGGCCACGCCACCCAGATTGCCTCCATGGTAAATATTTCCGTCAACTATCCAGAAGAGGAGATCCCTCCAATCCCCGAAGACGACAGCAGCGAGGAGGAATCAGATGCTTGAAGGGCTACCTTTGACCTGGATAGCAAAAATAGACAATAGGAGCATTACTGTTCTTTCAATGTAATCTGCAATGTAATGCTTCTATTTGTATGAATGAAAAATTCCGCCTTTTGCAATTTTTAGTTATGAAATTTTTTGCAAGGTTTTTCGGATGTTACTATTCCTTTATCTTCTAAGTTCTCTGGCATATATGTTTTAACTGTCCTTAGTGTTTGAAATGGCTCAAATAGCAATATGAATCGTCATGCCGAGTAACTGGGAGTAACCAATCAGTTTAAACTCGGAAACATGGACCATGCTAAAGGCATTTTTACTAACTAGTTCCAGTAACCCAACACATACGCAATCAGATAATGCTTAGAGAAACAAGGAATTTTTTGACCGAAACTTGGGCACGCAGGCAATTCAAGTTTCCTTTAGCCGTTAGCAGGCTGAAAAAACATTCAGTTTCTTAACGCCGAGTACGCAGGCACAATTTCGGGTTAACATTGAGTATTTTGTAAGATCATTGGGAAATAGAGAAGGTGGAAACATGCTTTTACTATAGTGAACTTGTAAAAAACATGGATACCAGAAATCCAACAACTTTATTTCATGATCTCAAAAGATGTTTACATAGATATTGAACTAAGTATAGAAGAGACATAACTGCTATGTATTCCAAAGCTTTGCTATCCACTTGACTTTGTCGGATTTCTTCAACAACTTGTATAGTGTTAGGATTTTAGCCCCCAGCCGCCTAATAAATCTGCTAACGGCAGCTGCGGAACCCGTCAATCTTTGGACATCTTTGACGCAGGTAGGTTTTGTGATGTTCAAGATTGCCTTGATCTTTTCCGGGTTAACTTCTATTCCTCTGTGAGAAACGATGAAACCCAGAAGTTTTCCTGAGGGAACCCCGAATACGCACTTAGATGGATTCAACTTCATCTTGTAGGTGCGTAAGTTTTCGAAAGTTTCTCGCAAATCCTCAAGGAGTGTATCTTTTTCCTTGGTTACGACAGCAATATCGTCCACATAAACATGAACATTTTTTCCAATCTGACTATGCAAACAACGTTGCATGCAACGCTGGTAGGTTGCACCTGCGTTCTTCAGGCCAAACGGCATGGTTACGTAATAATACGTCCCGTATGGGGTTATGATAGAAGTCTTAATTTGATCTTCCTTTTTCATGCGTATTTGGTGGTACCCGGAGTATGCATCCAAAAAGCACAAAAGCTCAGAGCCTGCTGTGGCGTCTATTATTTGATCGATTCGCGGTAATGCGAACCTATCTTTCGGACACAATTTGTTCAAGCCTGTGTAATCTATACACATTCTAAGAGCAGTAGTGTCTTTCTTCGGTACTAATACCGGATTTGCGGACCAATCAGTATGGATCACTTCCTTGATGAAATCCGCTGCTAAAAGCCGGATAATTTCCTTGCCAATAGCCTTCCGTCTTCTTCCGTCAAATCGACGGAGACCTTGTTTGACGGGTTTTGATCCAGGAATAACCTTAAGTTGGTGCTCAGCAAGTTCCCTGGGTACACCTGGCATGTCAGCTGGACACCAGGAAAAAATATCCCAGTTCTCACGGAGGAACTTGATGAGCTCGCCTTCCTATTTGTCAGTCATCCCAGTCCCTACGACGACAAATTTTGTCGGATCTTTGGGATCTAGGACTACCTGCCTTGTATTCTCGGATGCCTTGAAGCTGTCTGTTGGCTTCCGAGTTTCTTTTCCTGCCGGCATTTTTGACGGTGATACCTCCTTGGCTAATTCCTTCAGTTCTTCCTTTGCTATAACTCTCTGAGCGCAAAGGGCGTTTTCTTTCTCCAACTCATTTGCCAGCTTGAAATCACCAGCTATAGTGATTACTCCTCCTTTGGGTCCTGGCATCTTCAGCTTGTTGTAAATATAACAGGATCTTGCCATGAATTTGGCGAAAGCTGGACGTCCGAGTATTGCGTGATACACGCTTTCGAACGGCACTACTTCGAAGGATACTTTTTCCTGCCGGAAGTGATCTTTATCTCCGAAGGTGACATCTAGGGAAATTTCTCCTAGGGATCGTGCTTGCCTGACAGGGACAATACCATGGAAGCGTATGTTGCTGTAGTTGAGCTGAGACTCGGAAATCTTCAGGTGCTTCAGTGTATCCAGGTACATTATGTTAATGCTGGATCCTCCATCCATCAGCACTCTTCTTAGCCTATTATTTTGAACAATAGGGCTTACAACAAGAGCTTGTGTGCCGGGTTCAGGGATATTTCCAGGATGATCAGACTGATCCCAGATTATCGGTGTGCTGGAGTACTTCAAGAATTTCGGGGTTGCCGGAACAACCGCGTTTATTTATCGAAGTGTTCTTTTTGCCACCTTTGCTGACGGGGTTGCTAAGAAAGTTAGCATTGCTTCTCCATCAACTCTCGGAAACTTGGGTTCGCCTTTACGCTGTTGTTCCTGGATTTTTTCGTCAGTGTCCGATTCACTGTCTTCTTTGTCAGCTTCTGGCTTTTGTTTGGCTGGTTTCCTTTTGGAACCCTTCCCTTTATTTCCAGACCCTGCAGTGCCTTTCATGTGCTTATTCAGCCGGCATTGAGCGTTTGTATGGGTGGGTTTCCCAAATTGCGAGTGGTGAACGCAAGGTTCCGACTTAATCCTTTCCCACTCCTCTGGAGTGTAATTGATTGGATCTGGGTTGCGTCCTTTCCACTTATTTCCCTTTTCTCCTCCAAAGCCTATGTTCACCTCTTTGGGCTTCGTCGTTGTTTCTGGAGTGGCTTTTTTGTCAGAACGAGGGGTTTTCTTGGCGAGTATCAATGATTCAATATTGCCTCCTCTTGCTCTGATGTCATCCTCGGCTGCGGCATGCTCATTGGCGGTTGTAAGCATGGATCCGAGATCCTTGTGCTTTTTGGAACCGACCATGAACGGTACAAGTCCGGGTTTTAGACCATTGACGAAAGCATGCATTGCTTGTACGTCAGTTACTCCAGAGCAACTATTCTTCATTGCTGTCCATCTGGAGATGAAGTCCACGTATGGTTCATCCTCAAATTGCGTGCAACGGTTTAGCTGGTTGATGCTATTCGGGCGTTTGTATGTTCCTCGGAAATGCTGAGTAAATACTCTAGCCATATCGTCCCAGCTGTCGACTGTTCGTGACGGTAATCCATTGATCCAATCTCTGGCTCCGTCCAGCAGCATTAGGGGAAGAAACTTGACAGCTTCCAGGTCTGTCCCATTGTTGATCTGGACGGCTGTATAGTAATCCGAGAGCCAGGTATCCGGGTTTGTGCTGCCGGTGTATTTCTGGTACGTTGGACCGACTTTGGCAAAGCCGGAATGCAACATTATTCTTCGGATCCTGTCAGTAAAACACTTAGGACCAAAGTTTAGATCATCCTTTTCTGCTCTGTCAATGTGTGCAGAATATCTTCCGGCTGAATGGACAGAAGGGGATCTGCTCCTTTCTCTTCCATTGTTGCGCGAACGCGCTTTTCCGGGATTGTTTCTATCTCTTCCGTGATCACGCCCTTTTGGATTAGGCGGAGTTCTACTCCTGTGCCTTTCTTTGTCCTTAGGCGGTGTCCGGGATCTCTCACGCCTGTGAGGTGTATCGTGTCTTCCAGCTTTCTCAGCTGGGTTTCTCGGAGGTGGCATTATTTTGCCGTCTTTCCGGTGTTTGCCTTCCCGATCATGGGGTTTATACCCATCTTTCGGGAGATGGGATCCGGTCCTAGACGCTGCATCCCGGTTGTCGGGGTTTTTCTTGTCTTTTCTCGGATCTTCTTTTTTATCTTTTGAATTGTCTGAATCCCCGGGTTCTACCGGTCCAGGTGCTCCAGCAGCGCAAGTAGCTGTTTTGCATAGGGCGGAGTTATCATGCAGCCTCCCTGATCGCTCTTGGGCGCGCTGTTGTTGTTGCAATGCTTTTCCTAGGAAAGCATACACCCCTTGGAGCTTTTCCCCGTTGGAATACAGATCGTTGTTAAGAATCGCGAACGCTGCTTCCGCGTTTTCTGCTGCGGTCTTGTATATTGGTTCGCCCTTGGCATCTTTGTCGTTTACCTGCTTTTGCCAAGACGGGTTATGGAACCTTTCTTTTGGCGGCAGTTCTTCCGGTCTTGTGATTCCGGGTAACCTAGTAGGTTTTAACGCGGATCTATTCTTTCTCTCGTACTCCTCTATTTCTTCCTTCATGACCTTGATGTCATTATGGGTTTGTTGGATATGTTGCCGAGATTTGAGTAGATGTTGCTGTTGCCGTTGGAAAGCTTGTCTCCTGGCTTCCAGCATCTCAGGGGGTTCATCTGGTCCCACTGGTGTTTGCAATAGTTCTTGCTCTTCCTATTCCGTCATTGGCGGAGCAGTGATTTCCTTAGATTTCTTCTCCGCAGGCTTTGTTCCGCTAACATCTCCAACTTCCAGGTTTTCATCAGCGAGATCAGCTGATTTTTTCTTCCGGATTTTGTATTGGAGTTTTTTAGAAGCACGGTGCTTTTTCTTGGAAGAGGGAGGTTTTTTGACAGGCTCATCTTCTGTCATCTCCTTGACACTGGGGAATATCGGAGAAGTTTCTCCGTCTTCTCTCTCTTCCACTGGCGGAGGGGTTTTAGGGCATTCCTGGCTGCCGGCGTCCGTGGTATCAGCCGGTTTCGCCATTAGAACTTCATGGAATCCCTCTTGGAAGGATTTAACCTTTCTTACGAAGGCGTCCTCATCTTCGTCTTCGGAGTCGAAGTTATCCGATCCGGTTTCCGACTCCAATCTCGCCTCAATGGCGGCAAGCACGGATTCTGCTTCCGAGTTCATCGTCTTGTTGACGGATGTCGGATCTTCCGCCTCTGTGACGGGTGTTTGATCTTCCGTCTCAATGACGGGTGCGTTGTTGTCTGCCTCTTGCACGGGATTTCCGTCATCCGTGTTTTCGGCGATTTCGGATTGCACCATGCCGATAAAGTGTGTATCACTTTTTTGTTGGCGATCTGAGCAGAATCCGGCATCATAGTCATCTTCGACTGGGTATAGGGCGGGTGGGATAAATTTGCTTCCACCGCAAAACCCCATTGCTTCTGCAGTTAGCCCGATAAAGATGTTAGCAGATCCTATCGGTAACACGCAGGCACTTACCAGGTGGTTTTGCGCCGGTATGTAGGATCCGTTGTCGAGGAAGCGCCCGACGTCGTTGTCGAATTCCAAGCTTCCGACAGTGATTGATCTTCCGATTCCGCCAAGTATCCCAGATCGGAATCTTACGCCTGACGTCGTTTGCCCCACGGCGGGCGCCAACTCTCGAGACATCGTAGTAGTTTTCATAGACGGGGGTGCCATGAGACTACGATAGAGACGTGGGGTAACGGGATAGCGTAGTAACTCAGAACACAGGATTTTACCCAGGTTCGGTACGTCGCGACAGTACGACGTGCCTACTCCTGCACTTCTGACTAATTGGGACTAAAGCTCGTAAACAGGGTTACAATGTGAGGGTTTGGATCTAAGCTACTCGACGAGGATGAGCTTCTCGGCGAGTTGGCGTAGAGCTTCTCTGTTTGTTCGTTGTTTTGTTTATCTCCCGTCCGGCTTTATATAATAGCCGGATTAGGGCTTACAGAATAGGAAACCTAGAAAACTACGGTAACTTGTAACTTGGAAAGTAAGGAATCCGTCTTCTTCTCCAAGCCAGATCACATGGGCTGTGATCCGGGTCCTTCTAGAATCCGGCTTCTGCGCGTCGTATTACTGGGCCGCCTAATGGACCTAAGCCCACTACCACTTAGGCCACCCTGGTAATCCGGCACTTGGCCTACCATCTTCTATACCCCTATTTGGTATATATCCGACACTCGCGTTGAAGTCAAAGGCAATGGCTCGAGTTGATTAAAGTGAAGAAGATGATGATGATGAGGAAGACTATGAAGACACCTATACGGGAGCTCACAAGTGCATCGCTCTCGCTATGCATGGATATTGGAAGAGATGGGAAGCTCACAAGGCCGGCTCTCCAAGACCTCCACGAAACAAGAACTACAAGAAGAAGGGGGAGCTCCCAAGGACATGTTACAACTGTGGTAGCGCAAACCATTTCGTGAAGGAGTGCCCCTTTTAGCCAAGAGAAGAAAATGAAGGCAAGCTTGTTCGCAAAAACAAGGCCAAGGCTCCACAAAACAAGAACTTCGCTAGAAGAGTGCCAAGGGCCCTCTACGTTCAAGAAGGGGCGGTTCTAGAAACCTATATCTCCGGAGATGAAGGAGAAGATGAAGTGGTAGGAGTGGCCCACGTCGCCGTTGCCACCGCGTCATCTCCATCGATTTCTTTATTTGAATCCCCAATGAGATTGTGGCTACCCGACCTACATGTCTTATGGCAAAAGCCACTACGGTATGCTCTCCTAACTCTAAGACAATTGTCACTAACCCTCCTTCATTATTGGATTGTGTTGAGAATGTTTGTGAGGAGGATAGTGAGGCCAAAGAGTTAGGCATTTGGCTAGCTAGCCTCAAAGGTGAGACTAAGGAGAAAGTAAATGCCCTCTTACGGCAACTTGATGAGGCTAACTCTCTTGTAGATGAAAAGGAGGAAATTATCATGACCTTAGAAAGCCAAGGAGGTCACTCTTGCAATGACAAAGAGCTAGAAAAGGCTCTTGAAAATGAGCGTTCCATTCGTGCATCTCTTGAGGAGAAATTGTCTAGTCTTGAAGAAAACTTTGCCATGAGTGTCTCTAAGCTTAGGAATGATAACACACAATCTCTTGCTATCATTAAAACTCTTGAACATGAAGAGTTGAAGCTAGGAATTATTCACGAGGAATTAGTTGCTAGTCATGAAAAACTAAAAAAGGAGTTCATGTCTCTTAAAGAAATTCATGACAAGCTAACCAAGTCTCGTGACAATCTCCTAGCTCAACAATCAAACAAGCAAGCTATGTCATCTTCATCTACTTGCATGAATACATTGCCTATCATCTCGTGTAGTGCAACTAATCTTGTAGGAAGTGAGAAGAATCTCAATGTTGTGGCCCCTCACAAGTCACAAATGGGAAGGAGGGACTTGGCTATGTAGCCAAGTCAAAGAAGAAGTACAAGAAGAAGAACAAGAAGAAGGTCACCTCTTCCTAACAAGAAGTAAGATTTGTGAAAGAGGGAGAGGTGACCAAGGAAAAGGAGACCAACACCATTGTGGGTGGTGACACCTCTAGGGGGAGCACCACTCATAATGACTTTGCCGGAAAATACAACCCATCTTATGTTCTTATGAAATCTAGAGATGGTCATGTGTATGCTAAATATGTTGGTACTTCTTATGGTGATGATTATCATTGGAGTATTTGGGTTCCAAAGACCCTTGTCGCTAACAAAAGAGGACCCATTCAACAATGGGTACCTAAATCAAGACACTAATCTTTTGTAGGGGAGTGCTTCCGGTTCGAGCAAATGGACGGTGGATAGTGGTGCATCCCAACATATGACCGGAAGCAATGATGCAATGAGTGATCTAAATCCTCCATTACCTCATCTCAATTGCGTCACTATTAGTGATAACTCCGAACTAAAGGTATTGGGACGAGGCAAGGTAGCAATCTCAAATGACTTGTCAATTGAGAATTTTCTTCTTGTTGAGTCCCTTGGCTATAATCTCATCTCATTTCTTCAACTTGCTAACAGTGGTTTTACCTCGTTCTTTAATAAAGAGAATGTGATTGTCACTTGGGAAACGACTCTTAAAGTAGCTTTTGTTGGGCATGTCGAGAACGACATGTATGTAGTGGACTTCTCTAAAGGAGACACGTGTGCCGCGACATGCCTAATGGCTAAAGTTGATGTGGGTTGGCTATGGCATTGCCGGTTAGCCCACACCAATATGAGGACGTTGCATGACCTACAAAGTGGCCATCATGTTATAGGACTAACAAATGCTAAGTTTTCCAAAGATCGTGTGTGTAGCTCTTGCGTTCTTGGAAAACAACATGGAGAATCCTCGAGCTCATTCACTTGGACCTCTTTGGTCCTCTATCATATGATAGTCTTGAAGGCAAGAAGTATTGCTTGGTGATTGTGGATGACTATTCACGATATTGTTGGTTGTACTTCTTCAACACGAAGAGTGAGACTCAAAAGCGGGTCATCGAGTTCATCACTTTGGTGGAGCGCCAACACAATACGAGCATCATGGCTATCCGAAGTGATAACAGCTCCGAGTTCAAGAACTACAGTGTGGAGGGATTTCTTAGCGAGGAAAGGAATTGCTCATCAATATTCCACTCCCTACACCCCTCAACAAAATGGTGTGGCGGAGAGAAAGAATCGGACACTAATGGATGCGGCTCGAACCATGATTACAGAGTTCTCTTCTCCTTATAATTTTTGGACCGAGGCCGTCTCCACCGCTTGTCACGCTAGCAACCGATTATATCTACGCAAGGTCTTGAACAAGCCCCTTATGAGATTCTCACGGGCAAGAAGCCGGATGTTTCATACTTCAATGTCTTTGGGTGCAAATGCTTCATCCATAAGAGAGGTAAACGGTTGTCATAATTCGAGACTAAATCCTATGAGGGTATCTTTGTTGGTTATGCCACAAACGCTCACGCCTATAGAGTCTACAACAAGTCCACCGGACAAGTTGAAGAAGCTATAGACGTGGTGTTTGATGAGGATAATGGGTCCCAAGGGGGGCGTATAGATCATGGTGTTGTAGGAGATGCAATTCCTCCCATCGTCATAAGAAGAATGGGGATTGGTGAAATAATCCCCATTGAGGGTTACCGGATGACGGAGGGAGAATGACTATGCTCCACTCAAGTGGAGCCATTGACTACACCCATTGATACCCAAGCTACCCAACAAGATGCACCAATCCCTCATGCTTAAAATCAAGGCCAAGCTAACGATCAAGATCATTCGATCAATCAAGGCCAAGCTCACACTCAAGGCCAAGCTCATGATGAAGGCCAAGTTCACAATGAAGGACAAGAACAAGATTCTCACGGTGATGATACCACTCGACACATAAGGGATCCACCTCCCGTTGATAATCAGCATCAAGGTGGACAAGACTCCGATGATGAAGGTGATGATCAAGTGCTATCCAAGGAAACTTTGGAGGAGATGCTAGTTCGTAGGGCAAAGAGAAGACTTGATAATCTTGCTCGTGCCGGTCATACGGAGGACATGATTCTTGGACAAGTTCGTGGAAGGGTCGTCACAAGGAGGCAATTGGCGGATTTAGCAAGGCTCATGCTTTCGTCTCTCATATTGATCCAAAGAAGGTCTATGAAGCTCTTGAAGATCAAGATTGGATTGAAGCTATGCATGAAGAACTCAAGAACTTCGAGCGTAACAAGGTGTGGAAGTTGGTGCCAAGGCCCAAAGATTGCAAGAACGTCATCGGCACCAAGTGGATCTTCAAGAACAAACAAGACAAGGACGTCATCGTCATTCGCAACAAAGCTAGATTGGTAGCTCAAGGCTTCTCTCAAGTCGAAGGTGTCGATTTCGGTGAAACTTTCGCTCCCGTAGCTCGTCTTGAATCCATTCGCGTCTTACTTGCATATGCTTCTCATCAAAACTTTAAATTGCAACAAATGGATGTTAAAAGTGCATTTTTGAATGGTCCCATCCACGAGTTGGTTTACGTCAAGCAACCTCCGGGTTTCGAGGATCCCAACCACCCCGATCATGTCTACAAACTCGATAAGGCACTCTATGGACTTAAACAAGCTCCACGTGCGTGGTACGAGCACCTTAAAGAGTTTTTAGTGGATCGTGGGTTCAATGTTGGTTTAATCGATCCCACCCTTTTCACCAAAAAGTTTGGGGGTGACTTGTTCATATGCCAACTCTATGTGGATGATATCATCTTTGGTTCTACTAACATCGCATTCAATGATGAGTTTTGCAAGCTTATGACGGACAAATTCGAGATGTATATGATGGGAGAGTTAGAGTATTTCCTTTGCTTTGAGATCAAGCAATATCCCAAAGGCACATTCATCATGCAAGCCAAGTATACTCAAGATATGCTCAAGCGTTTCAACATGCATGACGCCAAGCCCATGAAGACTCCCATGTCCACGACTATTGACTTGAAACCCGACCCGAATGGTAAAGAGGTAGATCAAAAGGTATACCGCTCCATGATTGGCTCCTTGCTCTACCTATATGCATCTAGACCCGATATTATGTATAGCGTAGGTAAATGTGCAAGGTTTCAAGCCTCTCCGAGACAAAGTCATTTTGAAGCGGTTAAGCGCATCTTTGGAAATTTAGTTCATACCCCAAACTTTGGTCTTTGGTATCCCAAGGGTTCAAGCTTTCAGCTCATTGGGTATTCGGATGCGGACTATGCGGGCGAGAAGACCAAAAGGAAATCTACATCCGGAGGTTGTCAATTTCTTGGTCGCTCATTGGTATGCTGGTCTTCCAAGAAGCAAAACTGCATTGCCCTCTCTACTACCGAGGCCGAATACATCTCCGCGGCTAGTTGTTGTGCTCAATTACTTTGGATGCGGCAAACATTGAGAGATTATGGCATCAACTTCGAAAAAGTTCCTGTCTTGTGTGACAATGAGAGTGCCATGAAGATCGCCTACAATCCCGTTCTTCATTCCAAGACAAAGCACATTGAGATACGGCATCATTTCATTCGGGATCATGTTGAGAAGGGTGATATCGATCTTTCCTATGTGGCGACCAAGGATCAACTCGCAGACATCTTCACGAAGGCCCTTGATGAACCAAGATTTAGGGGTTTGAGGAATGAACTAAATGTTATCGATGCGTCCAACTTCTCTTGAACCCTTGCATAATTACCTTCACTATATGTGTTCTCGAGTTTAGATGTAGGCATGGACATAGGGGGAGCATAGTTTAACTCATGAACCAACACTCCACCTATCATGCACAAAACAATCAAACCTTCATGCATATCTAGTCATTTTGTGACTTATTGTGCTTAAACGTGAGTCATACTTTTGGGCCCAAGATACATCTTCGCGGCTCCTTGGTACACACTCTAACACGGTGACTTCGGTCACCAACATTTCTCTTTGAATTTGTCTTGTTTGCTTTTTGTTCGTGTTTGTGTGTTCATTGTTGTTGATTCATGTTTGTTTTGGAGGCTCACTTCATGTTTCATTTTTCACAAAAACCTCGGAAGGCATGGGAACCCCGAAAATTCCTGCATAGGCCCGGAAATTTTTGGACTCCCGACATTTGTCTCAGAAATTTTCACCCATTTCCAAGGTGCCCGCTCACAGAAGGCACCCCGGAAATTTGGGCGGAAATTTCCGGGGCAAATATCCGGGGTCCCGGAATATTCCGTGCCTTAAGCCCCGGAAATTTCCGGGGCTCGAGATTGACTGAAATCTTCTCCCAAATATCCAGCGTGCCCGCTCGCAGAAGGCACACCGGATATTTGGGGCGGATATTCCGGCCCAAATCTCCGGCCCCCGGAATATTCCGGTCCTAATACCGGAAATTTCCGGTCCTCGCGGCTGGGGGCTATATAAAGGCGACGGGAGGGGCAGTTCCAGACTGTTTTCCCTCCCCTTGCCTCCACTCTGCCCCCAAACGCAGCCGCCGCCTCCGAGTCGTCCGGGAGGCCCCCTTGCCTCCCCTCCTCATCCTCTGATTGCTCTTTGCGGATTAAGAGACCGCACATCCCTTCGTCTCCCATGGATCCCAGTATGTGCTTCGTTTTCTCCGCAATCTAGGGCTATTGGTTGATTTGATCTCTTATTACTTAATATTTCGTGTGTTTTGTGAGGAACGTCCATATACTAGTATCACACATGCCCTAGTGTTCCTCTCATTACCAATCCTCGTCGTTTTAGATTCGTGGCAGACCCCAGATTCAGATCTGATTCGAAAATTGCGAAGGCCGGAAATTTCCGCCCAGGACCGGAATTTCCACCCCCGGAAATTTCACCTGAGGCCGGAATTTCCTCCCGGACCGGAATTTCCGGCCTACCCTAAATCTCTAACTGAGATCTATTCTTTCACCTAAACAAGCTGTGAGCCCCTGTTTTGATCAGTTTTTGTTTGCTTTTTATTGCATTTTCCTTCGCTTTTCTCGCAGATGGTTCAAGCTCCAGGCTCCAAGATGACTAGCTCATGCAAGAGATTCCAACACTTTCGGGAAGATGCTGATGGCACATTAGTTGATGAGGCGGAGACTCGCCGGCGTGAGAGGGATGCTGAGAAAGCATATGAGCGCCAACGTGACGCTTCCAGGGCAGCTTGCAAGGCCAATAAGCAGCAGGGAAGTCAGCTCTTAACTTGGCCACCATGTCTACCTCTGAATTCAAGGCATGGAGGGGCAGGGCCTGGTACACTGAGGGTCCTCAAGACCCAACCATCGACTCATGCTTCTGGCACGTTGAGCTGGAGACGTGTAACATCCAAGTATGAAAACAACCCTTAGAATGTTTGATTCCTTGTTTAATTTCAAGCAATGCATCATGTCATCATGTTTACCTATTGTTTGCATTTGTTTCTATCTGTTTTATCCTGTTTTCACAACTCAAATTCAAATCTTTTTCAAACATTGCTTTCATACTTGCTATGTTACAATTTTGGAATAAAAATAACAACTAAAAACAACCATGTTATTCCTTATTCTCACTTATTAAATTGTTGCTTTAAATTCAATCAATAATTCTCAAATCATCTTTTAAATTTCAAACCAAGTTCAAATCAGTACCTATTTGAACCCATCAAAATTCACCACACATTGTGATCCTAAAATCATTTTTTTAACCTAGGGATAACCCTATTCAAATGTTTGTTTGCAATAAAGAAATTTAATATGAAATTCCCCATATTTGGTTTCAAACACTAACTATAATTTTAAAATTCCATTTTTGAAATCCAAGCTTATAATGTGGTTGCTAATTAATTAAATAGCTTAACCTAATTTTTCTAGAATTTTTCTCAAATAAAACCTTAACAACTTTTATCCAAAAGCAAACTACAAAAAAAAAATAAAGCAGAAAAGAATAAAAATCAACAAACCGGTGCGCGCGCGGCAACTAACGCAGCCCAGCCCATCTAGCTACGCGCGCGCAGCAGCCCAGCGCAACTTACCGGTTCGTTGCGCGGAGATTCGTGCGCAGCGCCTAATCTCGTTCTTCCCCGCGTACGGCGCGCCATCGGAGGCCTCCACGGCGACCCCGACGCGACCACGGCGGCCACCACTGCGCCTCCGCCTATAAAAGCAGCCCTAGGGCACCCCTAGACCTAAACCTATCGCTCTAGGGTTCCTCTCCGCCGCCAATCGCCTCCAGCACCGCCGGTTTCCCCCCTCTGCTGCAACTCCAACGGCGACCACCGCACTGAAGAACGCCATGGCGCCGCCGTCTCTCTCTCCCATCTAGCCACCCATCAGCTGCAACCTCGTCGCCTCTCTACCCTCTCTCTGCTGGACACCAGAAACCCCTCTGGTAAGCCTCAGATCGTCGACGCCGTCCTTCTCCTTTCTCTCCGGCCACCGTGCCCTGTTTACTGAACCCGAGGAGGTCCTCGCCGTTGCAGGGCCTCTCGCCGTCATCTGAGCACGGCAACATCAACGCCACCATCCCCTCCACATCTTGGACACTCGCGGGAGCACGGGGAAGCACCACGTCCTCGACACCGTCCGCGATCGCGCCGCCGTCGAGCTCGCTACCCCCTCTGAACCTCAACGCAACCACGGTGAGCTCCACGTCTTCCTTCCCTCCCTCTGCTGCTCTGCTACGGCACCGTGTGCACGCCCTCTGCGCCCAGCACGACCACAGCAGCGCCACCGTGCACCGTCACCTCGCCGCCGTTGAGCTCACTGACTGACGGAGATGCAGTGTTGCGCTCGTTCGTCAGGTTCAGTTAAGCTCCAACTGAACCTTAACCTGAATCCCTAGCGTGTACTGTCAAACACACGACAGCAGCGCAGTGGTGCGGGCCTTTTGCGCGCACAGCGAGCTCGCGGGTTCGAGCCCCGCGGCCGCAATTCTTTTTAGGGTTTTCTCCGAGCGCGCAGCCCCACCTGGCAGTGGCCCTCCTTGCCACGCCAGCGCGTGCTTGCCACGCTGGCCTTGGGCCCTGCCTGTCAGCGTGTGGGTATAAACCTGCACGGTAACAAACCATTTAAAACGAATCTGTTTTAATTTTCTAATTTCTTTTAAATAGCAGATTTGAATAGAAACTTTGAAAATCAATAACTTTTATTTTATAAATCCAATAAACACAAACTTTATATCTATTCTGATCCAAATTTCCTAATCTATCCAAATATTCAACTTGTGTTCTGTTTTGAATTTTCAAAATGCAATTTAAATTCAAATCCAAATAATTCAAATGTAATTTGTAATAATTCATAACTAATTCATACTGTTTTCAAATAATTCAACTAAAATATGTTTTTCACACCTTTTTGAATGCTCTATTCAAATATAAATTTTGTTTTCTGGTTTGAACAATTGAAATTGCCGAAACAATTTAAATCTTGTTTAATTCAATTAAAAATTGTTTAATTTTGTTTAATTCATAAATAATTAATCCTAAGTCCAATTTCAAATTGTGAAACATGTAATCCAACCAGAATTGGATGTTCTTTTCAAATATCAACTTTGTTATTTGTTTTGAACATTTTAAATGGTTGAAAACAACAACCACTTGTGTGATACCTCTAATGCACCCAAAATTTTCCTAAATTAATAACCAACTTCTAAATTGCTACACCCTATTCTAAATTGATTCTAATGTTGTTATTTTGCTGTTTTCCTTTTGCATGCATCATACTAAACCATTATCACCTGTTGCTTAGTTGGAAAACAAATAATCTAACCAAATTCCATGGGCTTTTCATATGCAACTCACAGTTGCCTATCAGTCCATTTAAATTGTGTTACCATATCAAATAGTTTATTTTGTTGCATCTATTAAATTGTCATGCATCATATTTGATTGTGCATACTGCCATGTCAGTGTTTGTTTACATACCTGTTTTGTTTGTTTGCTTCTTCTCGGTTAGACGACGACTACGTTGAGACCGACGATCCTTACGACACCACTTCTCAGGACCTAGCCCAGTACGATACTGAGCTGCCAGGCAAGTTATCACTCACATGAATCATCGAGTTTCCTTTCCACACTTTATGTCGATACTATCCTTTTGTCTATTATTGCTAGCCATAGGTATCGTTGCTTGTTCTCCGAACCTATCACATGATACCCTGAACCAATGATACTGCCTCATCTCCCTACCTACAGCCTTTGCTTGTGCCTGTTCTTACCTAGCATGCTTAGGGTTGCTTTACTCGAGTCTGTTGTCGGTTATTACTTTTATTATCTTATTATTTGTACCGGGGCTCGATGTTAATCAATCAATCCTGTTAATTGCTACTGGTAAATAATAAATTGATGATAAGGCACCGGCAGGAGGCCCATGAGAGGTTTTGAAGCCTGCTAGTGTCGACCCTAATAGGAAAAGGGTCTTGTCTACTGATCCATGATGAGCGCACTACCCGCATTTGGGAAGCGAGTATGGGCGCCCCCCTCAACTTGACCTGATTCGCATCTCGTCCAAATCATCTCATTTAGTTCGTGCTTTCTATTTGCCGCATGCATGTTTTTGCGAGCCCAGCGCAGGGTGGAACTTTTGTAGTCGGCATATAGGGGGACACGGTCTTAGAGTGCTATGAGGGTCCCTTTTCTTCGGGGCTTGATTAGCCGTGCGCCCAAGGTGCTTTGGCCTTGATGCGGAGAATGGTTGGTTGTGTTGAGTGCCCCGCTTGGTGGGAGGCATCCCATCTGGCGGGATATTCATGAGTGTACGGCCAAATTGGTGCAACCCTGCAGGGATAATCTTCTCGAGAAGCCGTGTTTTCTGCGGTTATGGATTACTTGGTGAAAGTACTGGCTAACAAGTACTCAGGACAACTTCAACTTAATGATCAATCATGATTCACCCACTGATTAATAACTTGACTAGTAATAGGTTATTCACACAATAACTGGATTCACCTTACCACAACTGTGTGAGTTATCCTCGGATTGCTTCTTTGGATAAGGGGCGAGATCCAGGATGGGTTTGGTTGAAGTTATCTTTCAGTTGGTTACAATCCTCGATCTCATCTTATTCTGTTAGCCGGAACTTGTAGTTATCTTCTGTAGTTGTTTGGAGCAGCCAGCAGCAACTTGTTATATCACCCCTTTCTTCCGTTGATCCCAAGCATCAATGCTTGTGTTGACGGGTAACTCTTTGATGAACTGTGAGTCTTGCTTGCCAGTACTTGGATGTACTGACCCCGTTGGGGCTGTGGTTTACGCAGAGTACGACTACGGCTACGATGCTTCTCAGGACGGCTACTTCGTGGAGTTTGACGACGCTGCAGACGAGTAGATAGCTGGACCAGGGCAGGATCCAGAACCTTCGTGGATGGGCTTCGTTTGCTTTATTTTCCTCCGGCTTCTTAAGCCTTCAGTTTTGTCTGTACTCAGACACCTTTGTTTGCTTCCGCTGATGTAATGAATGACATGTTGGGACATGTGTCCTCTGGATGATTGTATCTGCTATTTCTGCCTTAGTGAAGGCCAGTTGCAACTTTATTTCAATCTTTTGTGTCTTAGAGATATGTTGTGATTATCATTCGTTCAAAACTGTTGACGTACAGTGCGTGTTTGTTATGAAGTACGTCAATGGTAGTGCCTGTGATTTCTAGTGGATAGTTTACATCGACGGTGGAATAGCAGAGCTTGTGTTGTCGCGCATAAGCGCAGGCCTACCAGGAAGCTGGGACGTGGGAGCAGTTATGCCCCATAATCCAAGCATCTGCTATCCAGTTCGTGCGGTGAGTATCCCTTAGAAGTCAGGGTGCGACAAATGGTATCAGAGCCTGTCTGCCTGTAGGATCCCTTTTACTGGTCGCAGTTGAGTCTAGAAACTATTTTGTAGCTATATAGGAAAAATGAAACGTGAGAGTAGGAATTCTGTCATTTTTCTTCTTTCCCCACCCACCCACCCTTTTCTGGTAAGGAAGTGCAACGTGTTTTCTGTTCTCACCTAAACTTTCAAGTTAGGATTTCACGTGTTTTGGGTTCTCCTTAGTACCTCAGGACTTTTGGTCAAGTTTTCCCAGTGTTGCTTCAATATCATGTTCTTTTCAACATCCTTATCGTCCGTTGAACCTTGTTGAGTTCCACATCCTTTTCTTCTACCGGAGCCTAATCAAAACCTTTCCCGATCATCTGCAGATGGATCTCAGGTTCTACCCGCAGGTGGTTAGGATGACTCGCTGTGAGGACACCGCCGGTTATCCGGAGATGCTCAGGGATATGGTTACCTATCTGGGGTTCCGTTGGGCACCAGAGTACCAGGTCTACGAGCACCAGCGCGAGTTCGAGCAGACTTTCTACCGGGCCATCGTCTACATTCTGTCGGATGATGGCAGGAGCTTTGTTCACCAGTACGAGGCAGTAGGTTCCACAGTGGATATGGCCGTGCAGCAGGCAGCGTACGTGAGTCTCACCGTTCTACGTGCTGACTACTGGGGGTTTGATGATTCCAGTTATCGTCACATCCCCCGTGGTTACATCACGGCAGCGGGAGTTCACTTCACTGACCACCGCGACCTGGATACCTACGAGTCTGATAGCTCCAGGCTGCACACTACTTCCCAGTTCGTGAGGCACAGTGACGCAGCTGTTTCCGCACTTTCTCAGGAGTTAGCCTCAGTCAGGGAGCAGCTCCACCTTGCTCTCACCCGTCTGGCGACGTACACCACAGACTTTGTTGGAGACGAGCGCTTTGCACGTATCGTTCAGTCAGCTGGTCTTCCGTTACCAGATGCTGGAGGTTACGAGCCGGTCAGAGGTCCACTTCTCCACCTTGGTGCAGGTTACACGGGGATTCCTCGATATGGAGCACAGGAAGAGGATGCCTTCTACTTCACCACTCCGAGAGTTGCTCTCAGAGCATTTCCTATCTACAGGGATCGTCGTGATACCTACTTCCGTGGGGTTCCTCCTCACCGTATCTCTCGTCGTACTACTCACCGCCGTCCTGCGTGATGAGCATGGGAGTACCGATGTATCCGTTCCTAGCTATGTTTAGTTATCCTTGTCTTTCGAACCATGTGTTGGTCTGTTGGATATTCTGATGTATTTGAACATGTGATGATGTACCTGTTGGTTATCTATTCATGCGTCGGAATAATCTATCTTTCGGTTACCAAGCCTATCCGTTGCATTGTTGTGCTAAAATGCATTTCTGTTCAGGATGCCTCCAACCAGGAACACCTCGCCTCCGCCACCACCAATGGGGGAACTGTTGGCTCAGATGACCCAAGTGGTGACTCAGATGGCCCAGATCCAGGCTAACCAGCACAACAACCAGAATGCTCCGCGAGTCAGTATCAAGGAGTTTCTGAGCGTGGGTCCGAGGGCTTTCGTGGCAACACGTGAGCCTCTGGATGCTGATGACTGGATCAGGGAGATCAACAGGGCTCTGGAGATTGCTCATGTTGCTGAGGAAGATAAGGTCAAGTATGCCACCTACCTACTGAAGGGTCAGGCAGCTACTTGGTGGGAGAACTACCAGACCATGAGAGCTGGCTATCCTATCACCTGGGGATGTTTCAAGGATGCCTTCCTGAAGCACCACATCCCGGATGGTCTCATGGAAAGGATGCGTGAGGAATTCTGCTCTCTCAGACAGGGCAAGCTGGACGTCCTCGGCTACCAGAACGAGTTCAATCGTCTCGCTCGGTATGCTGGTGACGAAGTGTCCACCGAGACCAAGAAGATGGCAAGGTTCCGCAGAGGCTTTAACCTGGAACTGAAGTACGCTCTCACCAACATCAAGTGCAAGGACTTTGTTGAGCTCGTGAACACCGCGCTCAATGAGGAGAATGGGCGCAAGGCGTTCGAAGAGTCCCGCAAGCACTCGCGCGAGGGTGGTTCCTCCTCCAACATGACCACCCCTCCGCAGAAGCGCCGCATCTGGGTGCCAAATGGTGCTGTCACTCGGGCTCCAAATGCCCAAGCTCCTCCAGGCTTTGGTCCCCGCCCGCCCAACCCATCTCAGATGCAGGGTCAGAGGATTCCAATGGGGCAGCCAAGGCCAGGTCCTCCTCGTGTCGTCACTTGCTTCAAGTGCAAGGAGACTGGACACTACGCTGATAAGTGCACTCAGAGGCAGCTACCTCCACCTCCTCGCCCCAACACCAACCAGGCTATGGTTCGTGCTCCCCCGGCTAAAGCCTTCAACTCCAACAACATGCCTGTCGGGAGGAACGCGAGGGTGAACCATATCAAGGCCGACAAAGCTGAGGAAGCTGCTGACGTCGTTCTCGGTATATTACCCGTAAACTCTATTCCAGCTAAAGTGTTGTTTGATACTGGGGCATCGCATTCGTTCGTGTCAAAGATCTTTGCTACAACGTACAATTTAGCTCTGGTTCCACTAAGCAATCAAATCTATGTGCACTCTCCGGGAACTAAAATGATTACTTCCAAGATAAGCATGGACAATCAGATCCTAATTGGAGGACGCATATTCCTTGCTTCACTCATGTTGCTGGGAAATTCTGACATTGATGTCATTCTGGGTATGGATTGGTTGAAGACCCACAAAGCTAAAATTGACTGTGCTCAAAAGTCAATAACTCTCTCTCACACTTCAGGCCAGATAGTCTATTCTCCATATGGATCAAGTTCTGTTCAGCTGTTCAACCTCGATGCCAAACCCCTTCCTGAAATTGAAAATGTTCCGGTGGTTTGTGAGTTCCCTGACGTCTTTCCAGAAGAGTTGCCAGGGATGCCTCCGGACAGAGCAGTTGAGTTCGTGATCGAGCTTGAGCCAGGTACTGCTCCAATCTCTAAGCATCCATACAAGATAGCTCCTCCTGAACTGAAATTGTTGAAGGAGCAAATCGATATGTACATGGAAAAAGGTTACATTCAGCCTAGTTCCTCCGCTTGGGGTTGCCCAACTCTGTTTGTTGCCAAGAAGGATCAAACAAAAAGACTCGTGGTTGACTATCGTCCTCTCAACGAGAAAACCATCAAGAACAAGTATCCACTTCCTCGTATCGATGACCTTTTTGATCAACTTGCTGGAGCCTCAATATTCTCAAAGCTGGACTTGAGGATGGGTTACCATCAGATAAAGATCAGAAAGGAAGATATTCCAAAAACAGCCTTCACCACTCGTTACGGTCTTTATGAATTCACCGTAATGTCTTTTGGTCTCACCAATGCACCGGCAACGTTCTCAAGACTCATGAATTCTGTCTTCCATGAATACCTCGACAAGTTCGTTGTCGTATATCTTGATGATATTCTAGTCTACTCAAAATCCGAGGAAGAGCATGGAGATCACCTTCGTCTCACTCTCATGAAACTTCGCGAGCATCGTCTGTATGCCAAGTATTCCAAATGTGAGTTCTGGATTCCAGAAGTTGCATATCTTGGTCATATCATCTCTGCCAAAGGCATTGCCATTGATCCTGAAAAGGTTAAGGCTATTGTTGATTGGAAACCCCCTAAGACGGTGAAGCAAGTTAGAAGCTTTCTTGGCTTGGCTAGCTATTGCCGTCGTTTCGTCCAAAACTTTTCCAAGATTGCCAAACCTCTCACTGATCTCACAAAGAAGGACAAAAAGTTCGTTTGGACTCCACAATGTGATGAGAGTTTCAACCTCCTGAAGACTAAACTCACTTCCACCCCTGTTCTGGTTGGTCCAGATACTACCAAAACTTTCCAGATATTCTGTGATGCATCTCTCCAAGGCCTAGGAGCAGTTCTTATGCAAGAACGTCAAGTTGTGGCTTATGCTTCACGTCAGTTGAACCCACATGAGCAAAACTATCCCACTCATGATCTTGAACTTGCAGCAGTTGTGTTTGCCCTCAAGAAATGGAGACAATACTTGTTGGGTAACAAAACTGAAATCTTTTCCGATCATAAGAGTCTGAAATACATCTTCACTCAGCCAGATCTAAACCTCAGGCAAAGGAGATGGATTGAGAAGATTAAAGACTTTGATCTCACCATTTCTTACACTCCAGGCAAGGCTAATGTTATGGCCGATGCTCTCAGTCGCAAATCCTATTGCAATAATCTCATGATCATGGAAAGCCAACCTCCACTTCATGAGGAATTCCAGAAGCTAAACCTTGGTCTTGTTCCTGAAGGATACCTTGCTAGCTTGACAGCAAGCCCAACTCTCGAGGAAAAGATTCGTTCTGAACAACTTCGTGATAATGAAATCAAGAAGATGGTAGAGCAAATCAAGGAGGGCAGTGATAAATTCAAGTCCTTCTCAATTGATGACAAGGGAACTGTGTTCTTTGAAGGACGCATTGCAGTTCCTCAGATTCAAAGTCTAAAGGATATCATTCTCAAGGAGGCTCATGAAACTCCTTTATCCATTCACCCTGGAAGTACAAAGATGTACCAGGATCTTAAGACTCTGTATTGGTGGTCTGGCATGAAACGTGAAATTGCTCAATACGTTTCTGAATGCGACGTTTGTCAACGTGTCAAGGCAGTCCATCAAAAGACAGCAGGTCTACTCCAACCTCTGAAAATTTCTGACTGGAAGTGGGACATGATTGAAATGGACTTCGTTACTGGGTTTCCAAAGTCCAGGAAAGGCAACGATGCAATCTTCGTTGTTATTGATCGTCTCACTAAGGTTGCTCACTTCTTTGCTGTCAAGGAAACTATCTCAGCTAGCCAGTTAGCAGAGCTCTACACAGCAAGGATTGTTCCTCTTCATGGTGTACCATTGGAAATAAGCTCAGATCGTGGAAGCATCTTCACTTCTCATTTCTGGAAAAGCTTTCAAGAAGCATTGGGCACTAAACTTCTGTTCAGCACAGCTTATCACCCTCAGTCTCAGGTGCAAGTCGAAAGAGTCAATCAGATTCTCGAGGATATGCTCAGAGCATGTGGTATCTCATTTGGCATGAAATGGGAGGATTGCCTTCCATATGCTGAATTCTCCTACAACAACAGCTACCAGGCAAGCCTAGGCATGGCACCTTTTGAGGCACTGTATGGTCGCAGATGCAGGAGTCCAATCAATTGGTCTGGAGCTGGTGAACGTTCACTCTTAGGCCCTGACATGGTTAAGGAAGCCGAGGAGAAAGTTCGTATCATTCGTGACAATCTCAGGATTGCTCAGTCTCGTCAGAAGAGCTATTATGATAGCAAGCACAGGGATATGGTCTATGCACCTGGTGATAAGGCATATCTCCGTGTAACTCCCCTCAGAGGCACTCATCGTTTTGGTGTGAAAGGAAAGCTTGCACCAAGATACATTGGTCCTTTCAACATCCTCTCAAGGCGTGCAGAGAATGCTTATCGTCTTGAACTTCCAGAAAAACTATCCAAGGTGCACGATGTGTTCCACGTGTCACAACTCAAGAAGTGTTTCAAAGACCCAGATCGTGCAGTTGATCATGATTCCATTGAGCTGCAAGATGATCTGTCTTATGAGGAGCACCCTATTCGTATTCTCGATGAGACCGAGCGTAAGACTCGCAACAAGAGCACCAAGTTCTTGAAAGTCCAATGGTCGCATCATTCTGATAAAGAGGCAACGTGGGAGACCGAAGAGGATCTTCGCAAGAAGTATCCGGACCTTTTCATTTCTCAGTAGGGAATCTCGGGGCGCGATTCCTTCAAGGGGGGGGCGTTTTGTAACATCCAAGTATGAAAACAACCCTTAGAATGTTTGATTCCTTGTTTAATTTCAAGCAATGCATCATGTCATCATGTTTACCTATTGTTTGCATTTGTTTCTATCTGTTTTATCCTGTTTTCACAACTCAAATTCAAATCTTTTTCAAACATTGCTTTCATACTTGCTATGTTACAATTTTGGAATAAAAATAACAACTAAAAACAACCATGTTATTCCTTATTCTCACTTATTAAATTGTTGCTTTAAATTCAATCAATAATTCTCAAATCATCTTTTAAATTTCAAACCAAGTTCAAATCAGTACCTATTTGAACCCATCAAAATTCACCACACATTGTGATCCTAAAATCATTTTTTTAACCTAGGGATAACCCTATTCAAATGTTTGTTTGCAATAAAGAAATTTAATATGAAATTCCCCATATTTGGTTTCAAACACTAACTATAATTTTAAAATTCCATTTTTGAAATCCAAGCTTATAATGTGGTTGCTAATTAATTAAATAGCTTAACCTAATTTTTCTAGAATTTTTCTCAAATAAAACCTTAACAACTTTTATCCAAAAGCAAACTACAAAAAAAAAATAAAGCAGAAAAGAATAAAAATCAACAAACCGGTGCGCGCGCGGCAACTAACGCAGCCCAGCCCATCTAGCTACGCGCGCGCAGCAGCCCAGCGCAACTTACCGGTTCGTTGCGCGGAGATTCGTGCGCAGCGCCTAATCTCGTTCTTCCCCGCGTACGGCGCGCCATCGGAGGCCTCCACGGCGACCCCGACGCGACCACGGCGGCCACCACTGCGCCTCCGCCTATAAAAGCAGCCCTAGGGCACCCCTAGACCTAAACCTATCGCTCTAGGGTTCCTCTCCGCCGCCAATCGCCTCCAGCACCGCCGGTTTCCCCCCTCTGCTGCAACTCCAACGGCGACCACCGCACTGAAGAACGCCATGGCGCCGCCGTCTCTCTCTCCCATCTAGCCACCCATCAGCTGCAACCTCGTCGCCTCTCTACCCTCTCTCTGCTGGACACCAGAAACCCCTCTGGTAAGCCTCAGATCGTCGACGCCGTCCTTCTCCTTTCTCTCCGGCCACCGTGCCCTGTTTACTGAACCCGAGGAGGTCCTCGCCGTTGCAGGGCCTCTCGCCGTCATCTGAGCACGGCAACATCAACGCCACCATCCCCTCCACATCTTGGACACTCGCGGGAGCACGGGGAAGCACCACGTCCTCGACACCGTCCGCGATCGCGCCGCCGTCGAGCTCGCTACCCCCCTCTGAACCTCGACGCAACCACGGTGAGCTCCACGTCTTCCTTCCCTCCCTCTGCTGCTCTGCTACGGCACCGTGTGCACGCCCTCTGCGCCCAGCACGACCACAGCAGCGCCACCGTGCACCGTCACCTCGCCGCCGTTGAGCTCACTGACTGACGGAGATGCAGTGTTGCGCTCGTTCGTCAGGTTCAGTTAAGCTCCAACTGAACCTTAACCTGAATCCCTAGCGTGTACTGTCAAACACACGACAGCAGCGCAGTGGTGCGGGCCTTTTGCGCGCACAGCGAGCTCGCGGGTTCGAGCCCCGCGGCCGCAATTCTTTTTAGGGTTTTCTCCGAGCGCGCAGCCCCACCTGGCAGTGGCCCTCCTTGCCACGCCAGCGCGCGCTTGCCACGCTGGCCTTGGGCCCTGCCTGTCAGCGTGTGGGTATAAACCTGCACGGTAACAAACCATTTAAAACGAATCTGTTTTAATTTTCTAATTTCTTTTAAATAGCAGATTTGAATAGAAACTTTGAAAATCAATAACTTTTATTTTATAAATCCAATAAACACAAACTTTATATCTATTCTGATCCAAATTTCCTAATCTATCCAAATATTCAACTTGTGTTCTGTTTTGAATTTTCAAAATGCAATTTAAATTCAAATCCAAATAATTCAAATGTAATTTGTAATAATTCATAACTAATTCATACTGTTTTCAAATAATTCAACTAAAATATGTTTTTCACACCTTTTTGAATGCTCTATTCAAATATAAATTTTGTTTTCTGGTTTGAACAATTTAAATTGCCGAAACAATTTAAATCTTGTTTAATTCAATTAAAAATTGTTTAATTTTGTTTAATTCATAAATAATTAATCCTAAGTCCAATTTCAAATTGTGAAACATGTAATCCAACCAGAATTGGATGTTCTTTTCAAATATCAACTTTGTTATTTGTTTTGAACATTTTAAATGGTTGAAAACAACAACCACTTGTGTGATACCTCTAATGCACCCAAAATTTTCCTAAATTAATAACCAACTTCTAAATTGCTACACCCTATTCTAAATTGATTCTAATGTTGTTATTTTGCTGTTTTCCTTTTGCATGCATCATACTAAACCATTATCACCTGTTGCTTAGTTGGAAAACAAATAATCTAACCAAATTCCATGGGCTTTTCATATGCAACTCACAGTTGCCTATCAGTCAATTTAAATTGTGTTACCATATCAAATAGTTTATTTTGTTGCATCTATTAAATTGTCATGCATCATATTTGATTGTGCATACTGCCATGTCAGTGTTTGTTTACATACCTGTTTTGTTTGTTTGCTTCTTCTCGGTTAGACGACGACTACGTTGAGACCGACGATCCTTACGACACCACTTCTCAGGACCTAGCCCAGTACGATACTGAGCTGCCAGGCAAGTTATCACTCACATGAATCATCGAGTTTCCTTTCCACACTTTATGTCGATACTATCCTTTTGTCTATTATTGCTAGCCATAGGTATCGTTGCTTGTTCTCCGAACCTATCACATGATACCCTGAACCAATGATACTGCCTCATCTTACCTAGCATGCTTAGGGTTGCTTTACTCGAGTCTGTTGTCGGTTATTACTTTTATTATCTTATTATTTGTACCGGGGCTCGATGTTAATCAATCAATCCTATTAATTGCTACTGGTAAATAATAAATTGATGATAAGGCACCGGCAGGAGGCCCATGAGAGGTTTTGAAGCCTGCTAGTGTCGACCCTAATAGGAAAAGGGTCTTGTCTACTGATCCATGATGAGCGCACTACCCGCATTTGGGAAGCGAGTATGGGCGCCCCCCTCAACTTGACCTGATTCGCATCTCGTCCAAATCATCTCATTTAGTTCGTGCTTTCTATTTGCCGCATGCATGTTTTTGCGAGCCCAGCGCAGGGTGGAACTTTTGTAGTCGGCATATAGGGGGACACGGTCTTAGAGTGCTATGAGGGTCCCTTTTCTTCGGGGCTTGATTAGCCGTGCGCCCAAGGTGCTTTGGCCTTGATGCGGAGAATGGTTGGTTGTGTTGAGTGCCCCGCTTGGTGGGAGGCATCCCATCTGGCGGGATATTCATGAGTGTACGGCCAAATTGGTGCAACCCTGCAGGGATAATCTTCTCGAGAAGCCGTGTTTTCCGCGGTTATGGATTACTTGGTGAAAGTACTGGCTAACAAGTACTCAGGACAACTTCAACTTAATGATCAATCATGATTCACCCACTGATTAATAACTTCACTAGTAATAGGTTATTCACACAATAACTGGATTCACCTTACCACAACTGTGTGAGTTATCCTCGGATTGCTTCTTTGGATAAGGGGCGAGATCCAGGATGGGTTTGGTTGAAGTTATCTTTCAGTTGGTTACAATCCTCGATCTCATCTTATTCTGTTAGCCGGAACTTGTAGTTATCTTCTGTAGTTGTTTGGAGCAGCCAGCAGCAACTTGTTATATCACCCCTTTCTTCCGTTGATCCCAAGCATCAATGCTTGTGTTGACGGGTAACTCTTTGATGAACTGTGAGTCTTGCTTGCCAGTACTTGGATGTACTGACCCCGTTGGGGCTGTGGTTTACGCAGAGTACGACTACGGCTACGATGCTTCTCAGGACGGCTACTTCGTGGAGTTTGACGACGCTGCAGACGAGTAGATAGCTGGACCAGGGCAGGATCCAGAACCTTCGTGGATGGGCTTCGTTTGCTTTATTTTCCTCCGGCTTCTTAAGCCTTCAGTTTTGTCTGTACTCAGACACCTTTGTTTGCTTCCGCTGATGTAATGAATGACATGTTGGGACATGTGTCCTCTGGATGATTGTATCTGCTATTTCTGCCTTAGTGAAGGCCAGTTGCAACTTTATTTCAATCTTTTGTGTCTTAGAGATATGTTGTGATTATCATTCGTTCAAAACTGTTGACGTACAGTGCGTGTTTGTTATGAAGTACGTCAATGGTAGTGCCTGTGATTTCTAGTGGATAGTTTACATCGACGGTGGAATAGCAGAGCTTGTGTTGTCGCGCATAAGCGCAGGCCTACCAGGAAGCTGGGACGTGGGAGCAGTTATGCCCCATAATCCAAGCATCTGCTATCCAGTTCGTGCGGTGAGTATCCCTTAGAAGTCAGGGTGCGACAAGACGCTCTTCAAGCAGGTGTACACTGTGATGAGCAAGCCAGTCTGTCCCATGAAATCCATCAACTTTGCACACTTGGCTGCCAATCCTGCATACTTCAACAACTCTGCCCAGCTGGCTGAATTTCTGGGTCTGCGTCCCCTCATGGAGACCAAATGCTCCTACAACGTCACCTTCATCCAGCAATTCTACTCCACTCTAGTCTTTGATGAGTCTGAGGATATTGGGATGTCCTGGATGTCTGGCCCTCACTTGCTCACTGCCAACTTCCATGACTTTGCTGCCGAGCTCGGCTATCCGTTTGCTGGTCTTCACACTCCTCAGGGCCATCGCATGCACGTTCACGGGATGGAGTATGAGAAGAACAGGTTGTCTGAGCTGTATGGGTCTACTGGTGTTATTGGTTCTGCAAAAGGTCTCTACCCCATCTATGACATTCTGCTGCGTATGTTGAGAGAGACTATTGCCCCAAGCGCGGGCAATAATGATGCTATTCGTGGTGGGTGATGCATGTAAAATGCATAGATGAATTTTGCATATTTTCACATGGTTTTCTATTACATATTGCATCATATAAGGGTATAATTCAATGTTTTATAGTATTTTGGGGTTAAATTACAAAGTCCCCCAACTTTTATGGAATTAACCCTGCCTGTCAGAAACCCCGTTTTCTATATTTTTGACGTTTCAGGGGGCAAACTTCCGCGAAATCACCTGAAAATCTGCGGGGGTCATTTTCTTGGAAGGAGAAGACTTGCGGGCGAAGGATCCACGAGAATTGGGCAAGGAGGCCCAAAAGAGGACCCTCCGCGCGGCCAGATTCCTTGGCCGTGTGAGAGGTTCCCTTTTGGCCCCTTTGGCCCCAATTCCTTCCATCTTCGACTTACCGACTCCGTCTTGACCTAAAATCGACTATAAAAAGGGTCCCCCGTACCATTACGGAGAGGAGCGTCGCCGAAACACCGAAACACCAAAACAGAGACCAAAAGTTCTAGATTGGAGGGGGAAAACTCCGGCGGGGCGCCGCCGGTGTGATCTCCTACCCCTCCAACGTCATCTCCATCGACATCTCCATGAAGAGGGAGTAGTCCACCCCAGGGCTATGGGTTTGTGGAAGTAGCACTTGTATCTCTCTCTCTCTCTCTCTCTCTCTCTCTCTCTCTCTCTATGTGCTTCACTAATTAGATCCGTATGAGCTGCCTCACATGATTACGGGCACCGTTGTAATTCCCATGTGGTGGATCTTTTCTATGAGTTATTGAATCTGAGATTGCAATTGTTTCTCTTGAGTTATTTGAGTAGATGTATCTTATGTACCCTGTTCTTATTTGCTAGCTTCGATCAATCTAGTTCTTGAGAGCGTGTGTGGGGTGATGGGTGCATTAGTTGGAGTAACGGGGGGTGGCTAGTGTTGTGAAAGTGACAGAAGTTCAGCGATCCACTTAGGTTTTGTTAAACCTTTCTTAGTTACCTCACTAGGGATAAAAAGGAGCACCTTGTTACCAGGGATTTGAAGTGACACTAATCAATCTCCATGACTAGATCTAGCAAGTTCTTACTTCAACTTCATGTCACATTGCTTAAAGCTATACTCTGGTTTTTCCTTAATTATCGAGGTGTTATGATTTATTTCGCATCTTGGTGGAGTATAAGAGGGATCAATATGACCGTAGAGATCTCTATGCTAGGACGTGATGCCCATATGAAAGTACTCAATGTTAAACATGTTATTGTAATCTCACATGTAATTCTTTATGTCCACCGTCTACCACTTTATTTGAGAGAATGCAAGTGTGAAACCATGAACCCCGGTCCTATTTTAAATATAAGAAAACACTCTAGTTACTTTGCTGCAATTTACTTTACTTGCACTTTACTTTACTTGCATCTCCAATTCGAATTTACATTATCTCCATCACCACTTGCATCACAAAAATACAAAAACAATCCATTGCATATTTATTTTCTCATTTGCATTTAGTAGTAGATTTAATTATTGCACATTTACTTTCAGTTTTGCATTGCAATTTAGAAGTCTCACACCTTGTGCTTGACAACCACTTGGTGAGGTTGAGGGCACAAAATTCTCAACTTGTTTGCAGGATCCTGGAGGAAGCTTGGAAGACAATTGCTGAAATACTGGCTCCCCAAGAGTTCGATATAAACCCTCGAGTCACCCTCGTGGGGAAGAAGGCTTGCCACTAGCTACACACTCTGCACTTGGAGTCTCAACCTAGCCATCAAGCGTTTTTCTGGCGCCGTTGCCAGGGAGCCATAGGTGAAGGAGTTGTCCAAGGGAGCTCACAAGAAGTCTTCATCACCAACAAGGTGTGCAAACACCTAAGCTCGGGGAGGTTGCACCTACGTGAGTACCGTCCTTTCTATCTCCACCTTCTTTCAAGTAGATTGTTTTGTTTCTTGTCTTGTTTTTGTTTTTGTTTTGTTTTTTTTCTTGTTTTTGTTTTGTCTTGCATATTTTATTTTAGTTTGCATTTTAGTTTTGCATTTGGTTATCTAGTTTATTTTAGTATTTCGAATTTTCCTAGTTACTTTACTTTTCAGTTTTGCATAAAAAATTAAAAACTACATAAAAACTGTTAAAATGGGTGATAGAACTAAATTAAGTGACTACACAAATACACCCAATGACCAATTCATTGCTAGGCCAATTACTACACCTGAAATACAAGCTGAAAGCTATGAAGTAAGTCCTAGTTTATTGAATTTAATTACTAGAGAACAATTTGGTGGTAGTGCTATGGAGGATGCCTCTATGCATCTTCATGATTTCATGGAAATATGTGATATGCAAAAATTTAAAAATGTGGAAAGTAGTGTTTTAAAACTGAAATTATTTCCTTTTTCACTTAGAGGAAAGGCTAAAGAATGGTTACTTTCACTACCTACAACTAGTATAAAGTCTTGGGATGATTTAAAAGAAGCTTTCATTAAGAAATATTATCCTCCCGTTAAAATTTTGCAAAATAGGAATAATATCCTCTCATTTAGACAAAATGATAATGAACATGTAGCCATGGCATGGGATAGAATTAAATTAATGCTTAGAACATGCCCATCACATGGAGTAAATGAATGGACCATACTACACTCTTTTTATAATGGTCTAAACTACATGTCTAGAAATATACTTGATTCTGCTGCTGGAGGTGCCTTTATGAGTAAAACTGTAGGAGAGGCTAAGAGCATATTAGAAAGCATATTGCAAAATTATAGTCAATGGAATACTGAAAGAGAACCCAATCCCACTAAGAAAATAAACTCAATTGAAGAAACCAATGATTTGTCTTCTAAAATGGACACCGTTCTTGCTTTTATTAATAAACAAAATATGGAGAATATGCCTTTGCAAGAGCTAGTTGGTAGTAATTCTGAAAGTGTGGATGTTAATTTTGTTAGGAATTATGGCAGAAATGGTTTTGGTAATGCTTAGAATTCATATAGTAGACCTCCTTATGTGCCAAATAAACCTTTTGTTCCATATCCTAATGCTAATGAAAATAAGTGGAAGCCTTATAGTGAAATTTCTGAATCTAATAAATTGCTTATGGAACAAGTTGCTAGTCACAATGCTATGATACATGAGTTAAATAAGTCTATTGCATCCATTAGTAGTGATATTAAAGGATTGCAACTTCAATCTTCGAATTTAGATAAAGCATTGTCAAACTTAGCTGATACTCAAGCAACTCTATTAAGCATGTCAGCAGGAAAGCCACAAGCACAACCTAGTGTAGGAATGAATTCTATTACTATTGCTGCTCCTATTATTGAAAATATTGATCATATTGCTGAGAATACAAGTGAGCATGTCCCTACTAGCTTAGAAGAAACTTTGAATGAAATAGTGAAGTACCCTGAATATTTACTTCCAGATATGTCTTATCTTGGTAGCAAAGATGAAATTAGTCCTCATGAATCAAGCATGCTAGCTAAATTAGAGAGTAAAGTAGAGGAAATTATGATGCTTACAGAAATTAAGGATCCATTGCTTGATTTAGAAAAAAGTAGCTTGCAAGAACTTATTGCTACTCTACAAAAATTTGCTAGTGATCCCACTATAAATGTTAATCAACCTGGTTTTGGATCTTATATTGCTAATCATGTCTTGCAAGAAAAAATTGCTAGCTACAAGAATGAGGCCATGATACCTACTAAGATTGGGGATGCATGGATCCCCAAGGTTCTAGTTTCAATTGGAAAAGAAATTCACCATGCTATGTTAGATCTAGGTTCTAGTGTATCGGTACTCTCTACAGAATTATATGAATTGCTAGAACTAGAAAATTTAGAAAAGTGCTCAAGTGAATTTGTCCTTGCTGATAACTCTACTAAAAAATGTTGTAGGACAAGTAAAAGATGTTATGATTGAATTGCACATGACTTTCGTACCCGTTGATTTCATTATTATGGATATGGGGGATAAATCCCCTTGTCCTATTATTTTGGGTAGACCTTTTCTTCATACTACAGGTGCAATCATAGACTCCAAGGAAGGGAATGTCAAGTTTCAGTTCCCTCACAAGAAAAGCATGGAGCACTTCCCAAGGAAGAGGGGCACGCTGAAGAACAAGCTCCCTCATGAGCTTTATCCCTCTTGATTATCAAGTAAGTAAAGCCTAGCTATATGGCTATAAAGAAAGCGCTTTACGGGAGGCAACCCGGTTGTTTTTGTTTGGATTTTCCTACTGTCCTCTTGCTGTCTCAAGAGATTAGTTTTTTTGTTTTAATTCTGGAGTTTTCAGTAAAGAGTCAAGTCAAACCCATTTGGATCTTAGTGCATGAAATTTCTGTTTCAGCACGAGTCTGCTCACCGTATGATTTTACGTTTTTTATTGGTATGTCGGATTGAGCTAATTTTTAGTCTGTTCTGCAACTTTTCGTCCTCTGTAAGCACAAAAATTGGATTAATTTTTTGACGAGTCTAGCTTAGGGAAAAACGTTCGTTTTGCTGCTGCTGCTTTTCTTGACAGATTCTGCCTTCTTTTGTTTTATGCACTCTTTGGGCTTGGGAATCGAATTTCCATGATTCTTTCAAGCAAGAGAGTGAACATACAACATAATGAACCTTATTGTATATCTACTGGAGCATTTGATTTGGAATTTTGCACAACAAGCATGTGATTTGTTTGTCCTTGCTAATCTCACCCCACAGAAAAAGAATGGGAGAAACATGTTTTGTGAAGTTTTTTCACAGCGAATAGAGGAGCTGCGCCTCAAGACATCCAAAAATGGTGAAATCCATAAGCTTGGGGATGTGATGAACACCCCACTGGAGCTACACTCTTTTGGTTAGCACACTTCTACTTTCTGTTCTTCTAAGCAAAGCATTTATCGTAGAGAATTAAAGCGTCTAGTTTTTGTTTTTATTTTTGTTTTGATAAGACCACCACCATCATTTTATATGAGATTGAGCTTATGGAGTTTAGGGTTGGAATGTATTGGATGCTATTATTATGACTTGGAATAGGGATGCCATGGTTGATTTGAAGAGCTACATATGTTTGCATGATTTATAGGCTTTTTATGTGTAGAAATTTGCAATAATGTTGTCTTGAGCTATCTCTTATTCATGTCCTTGATGTTAATTGCTGGTTTATTTAGTTTTTCATGAAATGAGTAGTTCTATGGACATATGCATGCATAGTAGCTGGTCAACTATCTCCCTCTTGCTAGCCCAAAAATTTAAAAATTCCAACAAGTAAAAACTTGTTTCCAACACTCCTTAGCCAAGTATTTCCAGTGAGTCCACCATATATTCCCATTAGCTTCATTGCTATTCCGAGTATGTTCACCATGTTATTGTGTTATTTATGTTATAAATTAAGATATTAACTTTATTAATTGTCATGGGTTGAACTTGGGATAGGACTCTCAAGAACTTTTGAAGGCACACTTTACTTTTTAGGCATCTAATAAACATGACCCAATAATGGGAGCCACAAGTTTTGCGTTTGACAAGTGTGTGGTTGGAAGCTAGCTATAAACGTGTATCACCGCAAAGCTTTCAACATTGCACAAAAAAATTACATTTGGGTGATATCATGTACTTTTGCTTTTGGACTCCTGCCATGCCGAAATGAAATAGAGGAATAGTAAGTTTTGATGAGTAAGTATCTATATGACTAGAGAAACGCATTGGGCCGCTAACCCAAGCCATGCTTTATCATGGTGGAAATTTACTTACAGCTTGAGTGACTCTACAACACATCCTATAATAAAATAAGAAGCTATGCATAATAGTGAATGAAAATAAAAAGGATGATGAGTCTACTCCGTTTGTTCATCTTGTCATTGTAACATGGGCTTGTTTCCATGTCATGGGGCAAGAGGTACCTCTTTGCGGTTCTCTATGATGTCATTAATACTTATTATGATTGTACAAAGCTTATTAGGAATCTTAAGTTGAGTAATCATGGAGTAGGTTTTCACACTCACGGGGCATGAGGCTTTCAACCACCTTGTCATTCTCATTACTTCAATACTCACAATTTTAAGATGCTAGTGATAAAGGGGCAATGAGAGTCCTAGATCAATGGATACCACATTTCAATTAGTAATTTTAGTTGAATAATTTAGAGGCTAAATAAGACTTGATCATGTTTTACCTCTACTCAATTTTCTCCAAAGTGTCCACTATATTTTCTATTCTCCATTATGCTATTCTTTGACCAATATAGGATTTTATTTTTCATTTTGTGTATGCATTTGGTCCATAGTGCTTTTATTTCATTATACACTTTGTGAACTTTCATGAAGCATCTTTGCTTGCATATTTGATATTTCTTACAACATGAATTGTATATTGCTACTCATTTCTAGTATTAATCATTTGATTATATGTAGCATGAATAATCCTCCTTGATATCCCATAATTGTTTCAATATGCAAAACTCATCTTAGTTTTATCACCTTCATACTCGAGGACGAGCATGGGTTAAGCTTGGGGATGTTGATGCATGTAAAATGCATAGATGAATTTTGCATATTTTCACATGGTTTTCTATTACATATTGCATCATATAAGGGTATAATTCAATGTTTTATAGTATTTTGGGGTTAAATTACAAAGTCCCCCAACTTTTATGGAATTAACCCTGCCTGTCAGAAACCCCGTTTTCTATATTTCTGACGTTTCAGGGGGCAAACTTCCGCGAAATCACCTGAAAATCTGCGGGGGTCATTTTTTGGAAGGAGAAGACTTGCGGGCGAAGGATCCATGAGAATTGGGCAAGGAGGCCCAAAAGAGGACCCTCCACGCGGCTAGATTCCTTGGCCGCGTTAGAGGCCCCCTTTTGGCCCCTGTGGCCCCAATTCCTTCCATCTTTGACTTACCGACTTCGTCTTGACCTAAAACCGACTATAAAAATGGTCCCCCGTACCCTTACGGAGAGGAGCGCCGCCGAAACACCGAAACAAAGACCAGAAGTTCCAGATTGGAGGGGGAAAACTCCGGCGGGGCGCCGCCGGTGTGATCTCCTACCCCTCCAACGTCATCTCCATCGACATCTCCATGAAGAGGGAGTAGTCCACCCCAGGGCTATGGGTTTGTGGAAGTAGCACTTGTATCTCTCTCTATGTGTTTCACTAATTAGATCTGTATGAGCTGCCTCACATGATTACGGGCACCGTTGTAATTCCTATGTGGTGGATCTTTTCTATGAGTTATTGAATCTGAGATTGCAATAGTTTCTCTTGAGTTATTTGATTAGATGTATCTTATGTACCCCGTTCTTATTTGCTAGCTTTGATCAATCTAGTTCTTGAGAGCGTGTGTGGGGTGATGGGTGCATTAGTTGGAGTAACGGGGGTGGCTAGTGCTGTGAAAGTGACAGAAGTTCAGCGATCCACTTAGGTTTTGTTAAACCTTTCTTAGTTACCTCACTAGGGATAAAAAGGAGTACCTTGTTACCGGGGGTTTGAAGTGACACTAATCAATTATCCATGACTAGATCTAGCAAGTTCTTACTTCAACTTCATGTCACATTGCTTAAAGCTATGCTCTAGTTTTTCCTTAATTATCGAGGTGTTATGATTTATTTCGCATCTTGGTGGAGTATAAGAGGGATCAATATGACCGTAGAGATCTCTATGCTAGGACGTGATGCCCATATGAAAGTACTCAATGTTAAACATGTTATTGTAATCTCACATGTAATTCTTTATGTCCACCGTCTACCACTTTATTTGAGAGAATGCAAGTGTGAAACCATGAACCCCGGTCCTATTTTAAATATAAGAAAACACTCTAGTTACTTTGCTGCAATTTACTTTACTTGCACTTTACTTTACTTACATCTCCAATTCGAATTTACATTATCTCCATCACCACTTGCATCACAAAAATACAAAAACAATCCATTGCATATTTATTTTCTCATTTGCATTTAGTAGTAGATTTAATTATTGCACATTTACTTTCAGTTTTGCATTGCAATTTAGAAGTCTCACACCTTGTGCTTGACAACCACTTGGTGAGGTTGAGGGCACAAAATTCTCTATTTGTTTGCAGGATCCTGGAGGAAGCTTGGAAGACAATCTCTGAAATACTTGCTCCCCAAGAGTTCGATGTAAACCCTTGAGTCACCCTCGTGGGGAAGAAGGCTTGCCACTAGCTACACACTCTGCACTTGGAGTCTCAACCTAGCCATCAAGCGTTTTTCTGGCGCCGTTGCCGGGGAGCCATAGGTGAAGGAGTTGTCCAAGGGAGCTCACAAGAACTCTTCATCACCAACAAGGTGTGCAAACACCTAAGCTTGGGGAGGTTGCACCTACGTGAGTACCGTCCTTTCTATCTCCACCTTCTTTCAAGTAGATTGTTTTGTTTCTTGTCTTGTTTTTGTTTTTGTTTTGTTTTTTTTCTTGTTTTTGTTTTGTCTTGCACATTTTATTTTAGTTTGCATTTTAGTTTTGCATTTAGTTATCTAGTTTATTTTAGTATTTCTAATTTTCCTAGTTACTTTACTTTTCAGTTTTGCATAAAAAAATAAAAACTACATAAAAACTGTTAAAATGGGTGATAGAACTAAATTAAGTGACTACACAAATACACCCAATGACCAATTCATTGCTAGGCCAATTACTACACCTGAAATACAAGCTGAAAGCTATGAAGTAAGTCCTAATTTATTGAATTTAATTACTAGAGAGCAATTTGGTGGTAGTGCTATGGAGGATGCCTCTATGCATCTTCATGATTTCATGGAAATATGTGATATGCAAAAATTTAAAAATGTGGAAAGTAGTGTTTTAAAACTGAAATTATTTCCTTTTTCACTTAGAGGAAAGGCTAAAGAATGGTTACTTTCACTACCTGCAGCTAGTATAAAGTCTTGGGATGATTTAAAAGAATCTTTCATTAAGAAATATTATCCTCCCGTTAAAATTTTGCAAAATAGGAATAATATCCTCTCATTTAGGCAAAATGATAATGAACATGTAGCCATGGCATGGGATAGAATTAAATTAATGCTTAGAACATGCCCATCACATGGAGTAAATGAATGGACCATACTACACTCTTTTTATAATGGTCTACACTACATGTCTAGAAATATACTTGATTCTGCTGCTGGAGGTGCCTTTATGAGTAAAACTGTAGGAGAGGCTAAGAGCATATTAGAAAGCATATTGCAAAATTATAGTCAATGGAATACTGAAAGAGAACCCAATCCCACTAAGAAAATAAACTCAATTGAAGAAACCAATGATTTGTCTTCTAAAATGGACATTGTTCTTGCTTTTATTAATAAACAAAATATGGAGAATGTGCCTTTGCAGGAGCTAGTTGGTAGTAATTCTGAAAGTGTGGATGTTAATTTTGTTAGGAATTATGGCAGAAATGGTTTTGGTAATGCTTAGAATTCATATAGTAAACCTCCTTATGTGCCAAATAAACCTTTTGTTCCATATCCTAATGCTAATGAAAATAAGTGGAAGCCTTATAGTGAAATTTCTGAATCTAATAAATTGCTTATGGAACAAGTTGCTAGTCACAATGCTATGATACATGAGTTAAATAAGTCTATTGCATCCATTAGTAGTGATATTAAAGGATTGCAACTTCAATCTTCGAATTTAGATAAAGCATTGTCAAAATTAGCTGATAATCAAGCAACTCTATTAAGCATGTCAGCAGGAAAGCCACAAGCACAACCTAGTGTAGGAATGAATTCTATTACTATTGCTGCTCCTATTATTTAAAATATTGATCATATTGCTGAGAATACAAGTGAGCATGTCCCTACTAGCTTAGAAGAAACTTTGAATGAAATAGTGAAGTACCCTGAATATTTACTTCCAGATATGTCTTATCTTGGTAGCAAAGATGAAATTAGTCCTCATGAATCAAGCATGCTAGCTAAATTAGAGAGTAAAGTAGAGGAAATTATGATGCTTACAGAAATTAAGGATCCATTGCTTGATTTAGAAAAAAGTAGCTTGCAAGAACTTATTGCTACTCTACAAAAATTTGCTAGTGATCCCACTATAAATGTTAATCAACCTGGTTTTGGATCTTATATTGCTAATCATGTCTTGCAAGAAAAAATTGCTAGCTACAAGAATGAGGCCATGATACCTACTAAGATTGGGGATGCATGGATCCCCAAGGTTCTAGTTTCAATTGGAAAAGAAATTCACCATGCTATGTTAGATCTAGGTTCTAGTGTATCGGTACTCTCTACAGAATTATATGAATTGCTAGAACTAGAAAATTTAGAAAAGTGCTCAAATGAATTTGTCCTTGCTGATAACTCTACTAAAATGTTGTAGGACAAGTAAAAGATGTTATGATTGAGTTGCACATGACTTTCGTACCCGTTGATTTCATTATTATGGATATGGGGGATAAATCCCCTTGTCCTATTATTTTGGGTAGACCTTTTCTTCATACTACAGGTGCAATCATAGACTCCAAGGAAGGGAATGTCAAGTTTCAGTTCCCTCACAAGAAAAGCATGGAGCACTTCCCAAGGAACAGGGGCACGCTGAAGAACAAGCTCCCTCATGAGCTTTATCCCTCTTGATTATCAAGTAAGTAAAGCCTAGCTATATGGCTATAAAGAAAGCGCTTTACGGGAGGCAACCCGGTTGTTTTTGTTTGGATTTTCCTACTGTCCTCTTGCTGTCTCAAGAGATTAGTTTTTTTGTTTTAATTCTGGAGTTTTCAATAAAGAGTCAAGTCAAACCCATTTGGACTTATAAGTTGCTATCTTAGTGCATGAAATTTCTGTTTCAGCACGAGTCTGCTCACCGTATGATTTTACGTTTTTTATTGGTATGTCGGATTGAGCTAATTTTGTAGTATGTTCTGCAACTTTTTGTCCTCTGTAAGCACAAAAATTGGATTAATTTTTTGACGAGTCTAGCTTAGGGAAAAACGTTCGTTTTGCTGCTGCTGCTTTTCTTGACAGATTCTGCCTTCTTTTGTTTTATGCACTCTTTGGGCTTGGGAATCGAATTTCCATGATTCTTTCAAGCAAGAGAGTGAACATACAACATAATGAACCTTATTTTATATCTACTGGAGCATTTGATTTGGAATTTTGCACAGCAAGCATGTGATTTGTTTGTCCTTGCTAATCTCACCCCACAGAAAAAGAATGGGAGAAACATGTTTTGTGAAGTTTTTTCACAGCGAATAGAGGAGCTGCGCCTCAAGACATCCAAAAATGGTGAAAGCCATAAGCTTGGGGATGTGATGAACACCCCACTGGAGCTACACTCTTTTGGTTAGCACACTTCTACTTTCTGTTTTTCTAAGCAAAGCATTTATCGTAGAGAATTGAAGCGTCTAGTTTTTGTTTTGATAAGACCACCACCATCATTTTATATGAGATTGAGCTTCTGGAGTTTAGGGTTGGAATGTATTGGATGCTATTATTATGACTTGGAATAGGGATGCCATGGTTGATTTGAAGAGCTACATATGTTTGCATGATTTATAGGCTTTTTATGTGTAGAAATTTGCAATAATGTTGTCTTGAGCTATCTCGTATTCATGTCCTTGATGTTAATTGCTGGTTTATTTAGTTTTTCATGAAATGAGTAGTTCTATGGACATATGCATGCATAGTAGCTGGTCAACTATCTCCCTCTTGCTAGCCAAAAAATTTAAAAATTCCAACAAGTAAAAACTTGTTTCCAACACTCCTTAGCCAAGTATTTCCAGTGAGTCCACCATATATTCCCATTAGCTTCATTGCTATTCCGAGTATGTTCACCATGTTATTGTGTTATTTATGTTATAAATTAAGATATTAACTTTATTAATTGTCATGGGTTGAACTTGGGATAGGACTCTCAAGAACTTTTGAAGGCACACTTTACTTTTTATGCATCTAATAAACATGACCCAATAATGGGAGCCACAAGTTTTGCGTTTGACAAGTGTGTGGTTGGAAGCTAGCTATAAACGTGTATCACCGCAAAGCTTTCAACATTGCACAAAAAAATTACATTTGGGTGATATCATGTACTTTTGTTTTTGGACTCCTGCCATGCCGAAATGAAATAGAGGAATAGTAAGTTTTGATGAGTAAGTATCTATATGACTAGAGAAACGCATTGGGCCGCTAACCCAAGCCATGCTTTATCATGGTGGAAATTTACTTACAGCTTGAGTGACTCTACAACACATCCTATAATAAAATAATAAGCTATGCATAATAGTGAATGAAAATAAAAAGGATGATGAGTCTACTCCGTTTGTTCATCTTGTGATTGTAACATGGGCTTGTTTCCATGTCATGGGGCAAGAGGTACCTCTTTGCGGTTCTCTATGATGTCATTAATACTTATTATGATTGTACAAAGCTTATTAGGAATCTTAAGTTGAGTAATCATGGAGTAGGTTTTCACACTCACGGGGCATGAGGCTTTCAACCACCTTGTCATTCTCATTACTTCAATACTCACAATTTTAAGATGCTAGTGATAAAGGGGCAATGAGAGTCCTAGATCAATGGATACCACATTTCAATTAGTAATTTTAGTTGAATAATTTAGAGGCTAAATAAGACTTGATCATGTTTTACCTCTACTCAATTTTCTTCAAAGTGTCCACTATATTTTCTATTCTCCATTATGCTATTCTTTGACCAATATAGGATTTTATTTTTCATTTTGTGTATGCATTTGGTCCATAGTGCTTTTATTTCATTATACACTTTGTGAACTTTCATGAAGCATCTTTGCTTGCATATTTGATATTTCTTACAACATGAATTGTATATTGCTACTCATTTCTAGTATTAATCATTTGATTATATGTAGCATGAATAATCCTCCTTGATATCCCATAATTGTTTCAATATGCAAAACTCATCTTAGTTTTATCACCTTCATACTCGAGGACGAGCATGAGTTAAGCTTGGGGATGTTGATGCATGTAAAATGCATAGATGAATTTTGCATATTTTCACATGGTTTTCTATTACATATTGCATCATATAAGGGTATAATTCAATGTTTTATAGTATTTTGGGGTTAAATTACAAAGTCCCCCAACTTTTATGGAATTAACCCTGCCTGTCAGAAACCCCGTTTTCTATATTTTTGACGTTTCAGGGGGCAAACTTCCGCGAAATCACCTGAAAATCTGCGGGGGTCATTTTTTGGAAGGAGAAGACTTGCGGGCGAAGGATCCATGAGAATTGGGCAAGGAGGCCCAAAAGAGGACCCTCCACGCGGCTAGATTCCTTGGCCGCGTGAGAGGCCCCCTTTTGGCCCCTATGGCCCCAATTCCTTCCATCTTCGACTTACCGACTCCGTCTTGACCTAAAACCGACTATAAAAAGGGTCCCCCGTACCCTTACGGAGAGGAGCGCCGCCGAAACACCGAAACAAAGACCAGAAGTTCCAGATTGGAGGGGGAAAACTCCGGCGGGGCGCCGCCGGTGTGATCTCCTACCCCTCCAACGTCATCTCCATCGACATCTCCATGAAGAGGGAGTAGTCCACCCCAGGGCTATGGGTTTGTGGAAGTAGCACTTGTATCTCTCTCTATGTGTTTCACTAATTAGATCTGTATGAGCTGCCTCACATGATTACGGGCACCGTTGTAATTCCTATGTGGTGGATCTTTTCTATGAGTTATTGAATCTGAGATTGCAATAGTTTCTCTTGAGTTATTTGATTAGATGTATCTTATGTACCCCGTTCTTATTTGCTAGCTTTGATCAATCTAGTTCTTGAGAGCGTGTGTGGGGTGATGGGTGCATTAGTTGGAGCAACAGGGGGTGGCTAGTGCTGTGAAAGTGACAGAAGTTCAGCGATCCACTTAGGTTTTGTTAAACCTTTCTTAGTTACCTCACTAGGGATAAAAAGGAGTACCTTGTTACCGGGGGTTCGAAGTGACACTAATCAATTATCCATGACTAGATCTAGCAAGTTCTTACTTCAACTTCATGTCACATTGCTTAAAGCTATACTCTAGTTTTTCCTTAATTATCGAGGTGTTATGATTTATTTCGCATCTTGGTGGAGTATAAGAGGGATCAATATGACCGTAGAGATCTCTATGCTAGGACGTGATGCCCATATGAAAGTACTCAATGTTAAACATGTTATTGTAATCTCACATGTAATTCTTTATGTCCACCGTCTACCACTTTATTTGAGAGAATGCAAGTGTGAAACCATGAACCCCGGTCCTATTTTAAATATAAGAAAACACTCTAGTTACTTTGCTGCAATTTACTTTACTTGCACTTTACTTTACTTACATCTCCAATTCGAATTTACATTATCTCCATCACCACTTGCATCACAAAAATACAAAAACAATCCATTGCATATTTATTTTCTCATTTGCATTTAGTAGTAGATTTAATTATTGCACATTTACTTTCAGTTTTGCATTGCAATTTAGAAGTCTCACACCTTGTGCTTGACAACCACTTGGTGAGGTTGAGGGCACAAAATTCTCTACTTGTTTGCAGGATCCTGGAGGAAGCTTGGAAGACAATCTCTGAAATACTTGCTCCCCAAGAGTTCGATGTAAACCCTTGAGTCACCCTCGTGGGGAAGAAGGCTTTCCACTAGCTACACACTCTGCACTTGGATTCTCAACCTAGCCATAGGTGAAGGAGTTGTCCAAGGGAGCTCACAAGAAGTCTTCATCACCAACAAGGTGTGCAAACACCTAAGCTTGGGGAGGTTGCACCTACGTGAGTACCGTCCTTTCTATCTCCACCTTCTTTCAAGTAGATTGTTTTGTTTCTTGTCTTGTTTTTTTTGTTTTTTTTTTGTTCTTTTTGTTTTGTCTTGCGTATTTTATTTTAGTTTGCATTTTAGTTTTGCATTTAGTTATCTAGTTTATTTTAGTATTTCAAATTTTCCTAGTTACTTTACTTTTCAGTTTTGCATAAAAAAATAAAAACTACATAAAAACTGTTAAAATGGGTGATAGAACTAAATTAAGTGACTACACAAATACACCCAATGACCAATTCATTGCTAGGCCAATTACTACACCTGAAATACAAGCTGAAAGCTATGAATTAAGTCCTAGTTTATTGAATTTAATTACTAGAGAGCAATTTGGTGGTAGTGCTATGGAGGATGCCTCTATGCATCTTCATGATTTCATGGAAATATGTGATATGCAAAAATTTAAAAATGTGGAAAGTAGTGTTTTAAAACTGAAATTATTTCCTTTTTCACTTAGAGGAAAGGCTAAAGAATGGTTACTTTCACTACCTACAGCTAGTATAAAGTCTTGGGATGATTTAAAAGAAGCTTTCATTAAAAAATATTATCCTCCCGTTAAAATTTTGCAAAATAGGAATAATATCCTCTCATTTAGGCAAAATGATAATGAACATGTAGCCATGGCATGGGATAGAATTAAATTAATTCTTAGAACATGCCCATCACATGGAGTAAATGAATGGACCATACTACACTCTTTTTATAATGGTCTAAACTACATGTCTAGAAATATACTTGATTCTGCTGCTGGAGGTGCCTTTATGAGTAAAACTGTAGGAGAGGCTAAGAGCATATTAGAAAGCATATTGCAAAATTATAGTCAATGGAATACTGAAAGAGCACCCAATCCCACTAAGAAAATAAACTCAATTGAAGAAACCAATGATTTGTCTTCTAAAATGCACACTATTCTTGCTTTTATTAATAAACAAAATATGGAGAATGTGCCTTTGCAGGAGCTAGTTGGTAGTAATTCTGAAAGTGTGAATGTTAATTTTGTTAGAAATTATGGTATCAATGGTTTTGGTAATGCTTAGAATTCATATAGTAAACCTCCTTATGTGCCAAATAAACCTTTTGTTCCATATCCTAATGCTAAAGAAAATAAGTGGAAGCCTTATAGTGAAATTTCTGAATCTAATAAATTGCTTATGGAACAAGTTGCTAGTCACAATGCTATGATACATGAGTTAAATAAGTCTATTGCATCCATTAGTAGTGATATTAAAGGATTGCAACTTCAATCTTCGAATTTAGATAAAGCATTGTCAAGCTGATAATCAAGCAACTCTATTAAGCATGTCAGCAGGAAAGCCACAAGCACAACCTAGTGTAGAAATGAATTCTATTACTATTGCTTCTCCTATTATTGAAAATATTGATCATATTGCTGAGAATACAAGTGATAATGTCCCTACTAGCTTAGAAGAAACTTTGAATGAAATAGTGAAGTACCCTGAATATTTACTTCCATATATGTCTTATCTTTGTAGCAAAGATGAAATTAGTCCTCATGAATCAAGCATGCTAGCTAAATTAGAGAGTAAAGTAGAGGAAATTATGATGCTTACTGAAATTAAGGATCCATTGCTTGATTTAGAAAAAAGTAGCTTGCAAGAACTTATTGCTACTCTACAAAAAATTGCTAGTGATCCCACTATAAATGTTAATCAACCTGGTTTTGGATCTTATATTGCTAATCATGTCTTGCAAGAAAAAATTCCTAGCTACAAGAATGAGGCCATGATACCTCCTAAGATTGGGGATGCATGGATCCCCAAGGTGCTAGTTTCAATTGGAAAAGAAATTCACCATGCTATGTTAGATCTAGGTTCTAGTGTATCGGTACTCTCTACAGAATTATATGAATTGCTAGAACTAGAAAATTTAGAAAAGTGCTCAAGTGAATTTGTCCTTGCTGATAACTCTACTGAACATGCTGTAGGACAAGTAAAAGATGTTATGATTGAATTGCACATGACTTTCGTACCCGTTGATTTCATTATTATGGATATGGGGGATAAATCCCCTTGTCCTATTATTTTGGGTAGACCTTTTCTTCATACTACAGGTGCAATCATTGACTCCAAGGAAGGGAATGTCAAGTTTCAGTTCCCTCACAAGAAAAGCATGGAGCACTTCCCAAGGAAGAGGGGCACGCTGAAGAACAAGCTCCCTCATGAGCTTTATCCCTCTTGATTATCAAGTAAGTAAAGCCTAGCTATATGGCTATAAAGAAAGCGCTTTACGGGAGGCAACCCGGTTGTTTTTGTTTGGATTTTCCTAGTTTCCTCTTGCTGTCTCAAGAGATTAGTTTTTTTTTTAATTCTGGAGTTTTCAATAAAGAGTCAAGTCAAACCCATTTGGACTTATAAGTTGCTATCTTAGTGCATGAAATTTCTGTTTCAGCACGAGTCTGCTCACCGTATGATTTTACGTTTTTTATTGGTATGTCGGATTTAGCTAATTTTTTAGTATGTTCTGCAACGTTTCGTCCTCTGTAAGCAAAAAAATTGGCTTAATTTGTTGACGAGTCTAGCTTAGGGAAAACGTTCGTTTTGCTGCTGCTGCGTTTCTGGACAGATTCTGCCTTCTTTTGTTTTATGCACTCTTTGGGCTTGGGAATCGAATTTCAATTAGTAATTTTAGTTGAATAATTTAGAGGCTAAATAAGACTTGATCATGTTTTACCTCTACTCAATTTTCTCCAAAGTGTCCACTATATTTTCTATTCTGCATTATGCTATTCTTTGACCAATATAGGATTTTATTTTTCATTTTGTGTATGCATTTGGTCCATGGTGTTTTTATTTCATTATACACTTTGTGAACTTTCATGAAGCATCTTTGCTTGCATATTTGATATTTCTTACAACATGAATTGTATATTGCTACTCATTTCTAGTATTAATCATTTGATTATATGTAGTATGAATAATCCTCCTTGATATCCCATGATTGTTTCAATATGCAAAACCCATCTTAGTTTTATCAGCTTCATACTCGAGGACGAGCATGGGTTAAGCTTGGGGATGTTGATGCATGTAAAATGCATAGATGAATTTTGCATATTTTCACATGGTTTTCTATTACATATTGCATCATATAAGGGTATAATTCAATGTTTTATAGTATTTTGGGGTTAAATTACAAAGTCCCCCAACTTTTATGGAATTAACCCTGCCTGTAAGAAACCCCGTTTTCTATATTTTTGACGTTTAAGGGAGCAAACTTCCGCGAAATCACCTGAAAATCTGCGAGGGGTCATTTCTTGGAAGGAGAAGACTTGCGGGCGAAGGATCCACGAGAATTGGGCAAGGAGGCCCAAAAGAGGACCCTCCACGCGGCCAGACTCCTTGGCCGCGTGAGAGGCCCCCTTTTGGCCCCTGTGGCCCCAATTCCTTCCATCTTCGACTTACCGACTCCGTCTTGACCTAAAACCGACTATAAAAAGGGTCCTCCGTACCCTTACGGAGAGGAGCGCCGCCGAAACACCAAAACAGAGACCGGAAGTTCCAGATTGGAGGGGGAAAACTCCGGCAGGGCGCCGCCGGTGTGATCTCCTACCCCTCCAACGTCATCTCCATCGACATCTCCATGAAAAGGGAGTAGTCCACCCCAGGGCTATGGGTTTGTGGAAGTAGCACTTGTATCTCTCTCTATGTGCTTCACTAATTAGATCCGTATGAGCTGCCTCACATGATTACGGGCACCGTTGTACTTCCTATGTGGTGGATCTTTTCTATGAGTTATTGAATCTAAGATTGCAATTGTTTCTCTTGAGTTATTTGAGTAGATGTATCTTATGTATCCCGTTCTTATTTGCTAGCTTTGATCAATCTAGTTCTCGAGAGCGTGTGTGGGGTGATGGGTGCATTAGTTGGAGTAACGGGGGGTGGCTAGTGCTGTGAAAGTGACAGAAGTTCAGCGATCCACTTAGGTTTTGTTAAACCTTTCTTAGTTACCTCACTAGGGATAAAAAGGAGTACCTTGTTACCAGGGATTTGAAGTGACACTAATCAATCTCCATGACTAGATCTAGCAAGTTCTTACTTCAACTTCATGTCACATTGCTTAAAGCTATACTCTGGTTTTTCCTTAATTATCGAGGTGTTATGATTTATTTCGCATCTTGGTGGAGTATAAGAGGGATCAATATGACCGTAGAGATCTCTATGCTAGGACGTGATGCCCATATGAAAGTACTCAATGTTAAACATGTTATTGTAATCTCACATGTAATTCTTTATGTCCACCGTCTACCACTTTATTTGAGAGAATGCAAGTGTGAAACCATGAACCCCGGTCCTATTTTAAATATAAGAAAACACTCTAGTTACTTTGCTGCAATTTACTTTACTTGCACTTTACTTTACTTGCATCTCCAATTTGAATTTACATTAGCTCCATCACCACTTGCATCACAAAAATACAAAAACAATCCATTGCATATTTATTTTCTCATTTGCATTTAGTAGTAGATTTAATTATTGCACATTTACTTTCAGTTTTGCATTGCAATGTAGAAGTCTCACACCTTGTGCTTGACAACCACTTGGTGAGGTTGAGGGCACAAAATTCTCTACTTGTTTGCAGGATCCTGGAGGAAGCTTGGAAGACAACTGTTGGAATACTGGCTCCCCAAGAGTTCGATATAAACCCTCGAGTCACCCTCGTGGGGAAGAAGGCTTGCCACTAGCTACACACTCTGCACTTGGAGTCTCAACCTAGCCAGCAGTGGTCTGGTTAACCTCATGTACCACTCCTTCATGACCTTCACTGAGGGTGACATGACTGATACTGAGCACCACAAGATTGATGTGATGGACTTCCTCTTCAACGAGATCCACTTTGCTCTCTTCAACCGCAAAGTGCTCCCATATGCTCCTTACATCATGAAGCTCATCAAGTCTCGCTATCCTGCTGACCTCCGTGAGGACCTTGAGTTAGACTGTGATGAGCACAAGGATGTCATGATGTACAAGAAGGCCGCCCACACTCAGCAGGCTGCTCATGATGTTGGTGCCACGGGACAGGGTCACCGTGATCCTCGCATGCGTCCACCTCCTCCCGGCACCAAGAAGCGCTCGTGGCTTGCTCGTGCCATTGAGAAGGTGATGTGCATGAATGTGTGCATCCACAAGGAGAACTACAACGCCTATGTTGAGCGCCGCCACATCCTGGAGAACCAGCGCACCATCATGACTGCTCTCAACATTCCAGATGTGCCATCTCCTCCTCCTCCCAGGATTCCATACAAGAACTGGAACAACCGCGACGCTGACTGGGATCTCGGAATGGATGATGATGAGGACATTGCGACGGCTAGCGAGGAGGAAGAAGAAGCAGATGATGACACCTAGGCCTAGAGTTTGCTCCATGGGACGTAGTGCTCTGTTTTCTCTTTTTGGTATCCTGATGCCAAAGGGGGAGAAGATCTATATGATTACGGGGATTTGCTAGGGTGGGGTTTCGTTCTTCCTCGCCTTTTATCGTTTCGTGCGTCTTTTCGAACTTCGTTATTCGTGGATTTGCTTGTGTGAACTATTATTATTAGGAGGCATGTCTCCTATATATGCTATATGTGGTGTTTTACTTTCCATCGCATGCATTGTTAGTTTATTTCCTTGCAAATACCCGTGTTGTCATCACTCACCAAAAAGGGGGAGATTGAAAGCTCATGATCCCTCTAATGATTTTGGTGATGATAACAACATGGGTATCCTCTCTCTAACAATGTTGTTTGAGTCTACGCAACTGTTAGCCAAGATGATTATTGATAAATACATACAAAAGCTCAAAGAGGAGTTCTAAAAATTGGATTTACTGCCACCGGATTTTTCACTGTCTACACCGGAATTTCCGGTGCTTATGGGGTGGCATTTCCGCCCCCCTGCACCGGAATATTCCGGCCTCTCTCGCCATGTCAAAGGGATTGAGTTTTTCTCCCAGTGCCCGCGCACAGAAGCTGGGGCGGATATTTGCACCGGAAATTTCCGGGGCAAATTTCCGGCCCTCTGGTACTTAGCAGAAATTGGAGCTATCCCAGTTGCCCGCGCACAGAGAAGGGGGCGGATTATTGGTCGGAAAATTCCGTGCCCAGATTATTCAAATATCCGCCCCCGGATTATTCAAATATCCGGCCTCTGGTCCTTAGCAGTTTTCAGCGCGCGGCTGCTGCCCGCGCACAGAGATGGGGGCGGAACATTGGGAGGAATTTTCCGCCCCCGGAAGATTCAAATTTCCGCCCCCAGACTTTTCAAATATCCGGCCAGGACACACCGGAAATTTCCGGTATTAACACCGGAATTTTCCGGCCCTGGCACACTGCAACGGTTAGAAATTGGAGGAGCCTATAAATAGTTGTCTTCTTCCTCTAGATAGGTAGTTCGTCCATTCCTCTCTCTACTCCATCGTTGTAGAGCTCAAAACGCCCCGATCTCCCTCTTCCTCCAACCAAACTCGATGCCCTTCAAGGATCTCATGGAGGAGGACTAGATCTACCTTTCTACCAAGCCAAAAATTGTATTCCCACACCATAACTCTTGGGATCTTGTAATCTCTTGGTTGCTTTGTCATCCAGGGGAAACCCTAGTGCTTGTAGCTTCCACCTTGTAGCAAGAAGCTTCGGATTGGTGAGAGCCTCCATCTCACTTGTGGAGTAGCCTAAACCGCTTGTAAAGGTTTGGTCAACGCCTTCAAATCGACCTCATAGTGGAAACGAGAATCTCCCTCACCGGAGAAGTTCAAGGAGAACAAGGTGTGCACATCCGTGCTATTGAGGAGCGCCTAGGTGGCTCCCCACCTCTCCAACGTAGACGTACTTCTTTCAAGAAGGAACTACGGGAAACATATCCTTGTCTCCGTGTTTTATACTTGTGGTTATCTCGTGCCTTGCATTTACTTCCGTTGCTACTCGTTATTTGTCACATAGGGTGTCTACTTAGTTGCACATCTAGATAACCAAGTTATTATATTTCCAAAGCCCCCACTAAAATTGAAAAATGATTAAAATTTGTAGGTCACCTATTCACCCCGCCTCTAGTTGAGCTTTGTGTACTTTCACCTGATTTGGCGTTCAATCGAATCAGTCTCTTCGGCCATACCAATATTTCATTCTTGAGTCCTGATATCGTCAACTTGCTTTCGGTTTTCGGGGGATTGATAAGGAGGATACATATCTCCGCATCCCGGTAAAGCCCGATCCACGCGAACCCTGTGCACGTCATCACACATTTGCTGGCAATGGAACCTGTGGTTTTGTGGCCAAATGATTATTCCCTTCGCCACATCCTTCAACTCATTGTTGACGTTCAATAGCAAGGTGCATAGAACTTCAGGATCCTATAAGAAAATATGTAGGTTAGAGAGGGTGGTGACGAAGTAATTAAGTAACGAGTTCACGCTTAAGATGTCAGATTAATTACCATGATGGTGTCAAGCTCAGACCGTGTCGTCGGACCGGGGGCGGGCATGAGAGTGACAGAGGGGAGCTCGGGTCATGTCGACGGACCGGGGGCGGGAGCGGGTGTGCGGATGACAGAGGTGCTGCTAGCTGGCAGTGACAGCGACTCCTTCCTAGCACCTTCTTTTACCGCTCCAGGAGTCATCAATATAACAGGTCGAGATTCACCTGCATCCCGTGGCGCCCTGTTGTGAGAGTTGCTTCCGCCTAAAATTATCAATGGGAGCGGCCCTTGCCCACCCTCTATGACATAGTTCGCAAATGACTGAAACATGATAGGCATGATTTCATTTAACGTGTTAGCCACCCTGTCATTAAAATTCTCTTCCATCACGGCTTCCAATTCAACCAACTTGTCCCTTAGCACCATCATCTCTTCCCTTAGCTCCAATTCAACCCGGTCGAGCAGAACTCAACCAGAACCGGAACAACAACATAACTAATCGCCGACGAGCTAGCTAGATTAGCAACTACACATAACATGATAGCATATCTGCAATTTATTTGCCACGCGAAATGGCCGACTACGCATACAACTATCAGCGAGATCACAGAACAGAGGAGTAACATATAACATCCAAGTTCAAAGAAACAGATCTCAACCTAACACTTTGCTAGATCCAAGTTCAGAGAAACAGAGCGGCCTTTGGCTCTCAACCTAGATCTTTCTCAAGTCCGCCGATTTTTCAAGGAGCGGTTAGGAGTTGAGGTAGCTACAAAACTAATACCATGGCATACTTCTCTGATCAATCTTGGGAATAAGAACTATTTCTAATCTATCTTGGTATCCTTAATATATGTCTGTCGAGATGGGCGGCTGTAAGGCTCCAATTACAACATTCATAGTCGAGCCATTTGTGCCACATGATCAAGAGTATTATCTCTCGATTGTATCAGACAGGCTTGGTTGCACCATTAGCTTCTCAGAGTGTGGAGGTATCGAGATAGGCGATTTCATTAGACGGCCATTTTCTGTTTTCCAAGGTAGCTCTCACTTCCGAATGCGTACGAAGTTGTTCCTTTGCCGTCAAAATAATGTATAACCATTAATTCTTTCGGCACACTTGGATTTCTCATTTATGGAGACGAATCCATTCACCCTGGTAAATGGGGAAGCATACCCTCTGGACATGAGAGGTGAACTTTTTTTTTTGAAATTGGACATGAGAGGTGAACTGAATGACACAACTGCTTTCAAGAACTTTAAGAAGTAAGGTTTAGTCTTTAAGTCTAGCTTACGGAGTAGTGCAAATTTTTTGAACGTATCATTCTGACCATTGTTTTCGATTTACGGGTGGGGTAACATTGAGTTCCCTCTACCCTTTGGAAGAGTTATGAGCCCCTCAGAAAGTTATATCCATGAACTGGATGAGAAGGTATACACATATTTCGTTCTTTTCGTATTTTTTTCTTAAGTCTGCTTCTTGTAAGTATATTTAGAGTCTACAGTTTGCCCAATATTCAACTGACATAGTATGTCATGATTCATTTAGTACTGAATGCAGATACATGTAATGTAACATTTTTCATTCTTTAAGACATATTTGGTTGTTGTTTTGCTATTCTAACCCATCAGAAATTGACGAAAAAATCTGGCATGACCTTTGCTAAAAAGAAGTCATGCCGGAGAGACAGAAATTCGCCGGAACGGAAACAAATCGATGTTCCGGCGAAACGTTGGCTACTCAAATCAAGTACCTGCAAACCCACACCCAACCATCCATCTTTCAGAAGCACATTGGCATTACCACCACACACATCAATCTTCAAGCACACATCTCAGATATTTCAGTTCCACATATAATTTTTTCAGATATTGGCGTCGAAACTCATCCGTTTATGGCCTCCTGTCTAACAAACTGAATGATAAAACTACCTACCTAATCCTGCATTGCACACTAATCAAACAACAGGGAGCACTGCACGGGCGGCTCCTCGACGGAAAGGATCAGGACTTGTACCATGAAAGAACTGCACGGGGGTGGCTACTCGTCGACAGGGAGCAGGGATTTGTACCATGAAAGAACAACAGGGAACATGGAGCACTGTACTACCATGAAAGAACTGCAAGGGCGGAAGGGAGCAGGGATTTGTACCTGAAACGGCAGGGAGCAGGGAGTGGCTCGAGATGAAGGTGGCGTACGGTCTCCACGGGCTTGAGACGATGATGGCGGCTCCATGAGAAGCTCCTCGACGCGTGCTACTCCTGCACGGGTGATGCATGTAAAATGAATACATGAACTTTGCATGTTATTACTTGTTTTTCCTACATATTAGCAACTTATATTCATGTTTTATAATGATTTGGGGGGGATTTTCCGAACAATCCCCCTTCTTTTGGTTCTAACCCTGTTTTTCCAGAAAACGTACTTTTTAGTGTTTCAGACTTTCCGGGAGCTTCGGGACTCCAAAAAGGGCAAGGCCAAAGAGCACGGTTCAGAATTTTCGAGACGAAGACCATGGGCCAAAGTAGAGGGCCAAAAGGCCAACCAGGTGGAAAAGAGGACCCTCCACGCGGCCAGATTCCTTGGCCGCGTGTGGGGCCCCCTTTTTGCCCTCGTGGCTTCGATGCCGTCGATCTTTCTTCTCCCGAGTGTCTCATGACCTAAAAACGACTATATAAAGGGTCCCCTGGCCTTTTCGAGAAGGAGGCGCCGCCGAGAGACGAAACCACGAAACAGAGAGACAGAAGGCTGCCGCCGGAGAAGATCGGAGTGGGGAAACGCCGCCGGGATCACCCCCGGAGGGCTCCACCCCCCTCCGGCGTGTTCATCATCAACATCTACAGCAAGATCAGCTCCATCTCTCCACTGTAATCTCTTGGCAAACATGATGTATGATGCAATACTATATTCCCTTGATGTATTGTGTCTCTCCGTCTATGTTTGAGTAGTGAATTGTTCTTGTCAATGGTGAAATAGTTCGTTGATTGGTTGCATACAAGTTTGTTATCTTCTATGATTGTCTTTATGTACAATATATGAGTGCACGCATATGTTGGGGAATGCATGTAAGGTGATCACCGGTAGCATAATGGAGTGGTGGTGACTTGGGAGTGACAGTAACCTGAGACCGAGCCACAAAGTTAAGTTATTGGGGGATATATATAGGGGACCTTAGAACGTAAGGCTGTGGTGGGACTTTATGTCTTAATCAATCTTGTGCAATCATTTACTTGGCCACACGATCCATCATAAGGGGTTGTAGATCATTTACTTGACTATACCTATTCATGGCTCCTTCCTAGAAGAAACAACTAAGACTAAAACATGTGCTTCACTAATTGTGACAACCACACGAACGAAACACCTATTGCTAGAACACTTGCTCCCTTGAGATACTTGAGATATTTGCTGCTTTCTACTTGTGAAACTTGCTTTAGAAACTTGCTTTAGGATTACTTGCATTTTAAACTTGCTTCACTTGTTACTAGACAAACCACACTCCACGTCACTTGATTTTTAATTAGTTAGTTCCTTTTAGTCAAACTTATTGCTTTGCATAAACAGCCATATAAGAGGGTTATAGGGCTTTAGAGAATAGATAGCTTACCTTTAGCTCCTCGTGGGTTCGACACTCAAATACTTATCGAAATGTACTACAATTGATCTCCTGCACTTGGGAGTCATCAAGCACTTTTCTGGCGCTGTTGCCGGGGAGCGTTGTGCTAAGCTTTTATTCTTGTTTGCATTGCATACTAACATATAAACCTAAAAAACAAAAAAAATTATAAAATGGAAAACAACCAAACAATTTTAGAACTGTATAATATCTATCTTGAATTAGGACATGAAGTGTTTGAGGAGAAATTGAAAAATTATTTGCACAACAATCATATTTGTGGTAGTACTAATTCTTTGAACACCTTTATTGCTAAGGAAAACTTTGAGCTTGGGGAAGTTTGTCTTGATGAATATGATATTTTTAGTCCCCCTACTATTGAGGATAAAAATGATATACTTGCTGATTCTATGGAAAGTTTTAAGCTCGAGGAAGTTGGTTTTGATGAGCATGATATTTCTAGTTCCCCAAGCTTGCAGGAGAAAATTCACTTTGATGATACTATGCCTCCTATATATGATGATTGCAATGAAAATTATGAATGTTTAACTCCCACTATCACTAATGAGGATTTTACTTATGTGAAGAGTAGTGATTCTTTTATGCATGTGGCTCATGATAAGAATGTTTTATGTGATATTCATATTGTTGAATCTATTCATGATGCTACTGAAAATTATTATGAGAGAGGGAAACATGGTTACACATATTTCAACAATATTAAGTTTCCCCTCTTTATGCTGAAAGTATTGAAGTTGCACTTTATCTACCTTTCTATGCTTGCTATTATGTGCTTCTTTTATTTGTTTCATTACAAAATGCCAATGCATAGGAAATGGGTTAGACTTAAAAATAAATTGTTTAATATTTTTTGGTGTGTTTCTTATGCTTTAATTTCCTATTCGGTTTGAGCACACATTTATGTCTTTACAACATGTAAAATGCCTTTACCTACTGTTATGTATCATTTATTTTAAGATTTTCATTTTATAAAAAAATTGGGAAAGTAAATGAGAAGGATGAGTAATGGAGAAGTTGGGGTCGACCTTGAACATGTGTTGTTCATGCCAATGAAACCATTGCAAAGTCTCTATCATTAAAACTTTTTCCAAAGCTAAAAACAATAAAAATATTAGTTCACTACTGTAACATCACATTTCTTTCTTATTTCTCATCTTAAATGGCAAGAATAATCTTATATGAGAGATAGGATTAAACAATAGTAATTAGCTGTCAAGAAAACAGATTCCTGAACTTCACTGCGAAAAATGTTTAAAATCACAGAAGTGGAATTTTAACCTGATAATTTACGACAGAAATATTCAGTTATCACTACATATTTCATTAGTTTTAAGTTTTCTTATTTGAGCAACTTAAGTGCCTCTAAAAATTCACTCTTTACGGGCTGTTCAGTTTTTGGCAGATTATGTCTTTATTTTGCATTGCTCTCATTACTTGTGTTTTGTGTGGTTCTTTTGATCAAGGAGCAATGCACAACTGTAGTAACAGTAGTTAATATTTAGAATGAACTCATGATGTCTCTTTGCTGTACCTATGTGGATTTTATTTATGGAGGCACTAACCCCTCTAATCAAGTTTTATGTTGAGATTTGTGTAAGAAGAATTTTTCAGGAGGAAGAGTTGAGTGAGATAAACAAAGATCAAGAGGGACAACCAATCAAGCTTGGGGATGTACCCCTGGGCTCACCCTACATGTATCAAATAAGTACAAGAATCCAAGCTTGGGGATGCCGAGCCACCTCACTCCAACCATCATGATGTTAAGTAAGTAAAGCCTAGCTATATGGCTATAAAGAAAGCGCTTTACGGGAGGCAACCCGGTTGTTTTTGTTTGGATTTTCCTAGTGTACTCTTTCTGTCTCAAGAGATTAGTTTTTTTTGTTTTAATTCTGGAGTTTTCAATAAAGAGTCAAGTCAAACCCATTTGGACTTATAAGTTGCTATCCTAGTGCATGAAATTTATGTTTCAGCACGAGTCTGCTCACCGTATGATTTTCCGTTTTTTATTGGTATGTAGGATTGAGCTAATTTCTTAGTATGTTCTGCAACTTTTCGTCCTCTGTAAGCACAAAAATTGGCCTAATTTTTTGACGAGTCTGGATTAGGGAAAAACGTTCGTTTTGATGCTGCTTCTTTTCTGGACAGATTCTGCCTTCTTTTGTTTTGTGCACTCTTTGGGCTTGGTAATCGAATTTCCATGATTCTTTCAAGCAAGAGAGTGAACATACAACATAATGAAGCTTATTCTCTATCTACTGGAGCATTTGATTTGGAATTTTGCACAGCAAGCATGTGATTTCTTTGTCCTTGCTAATCTCACCCCACAGAAAAAGAATGGGAGAAACATGTTTTGTGAAGTTTTTGCACAGGGAATAGAGGAGCTGCGCCTCAAGACATCCAAGAATTGTGAAAGCAATAAGCTTGGGGATGTGATGAACACCCCACTGGAGCTACACTCTTTTGGTTAGCACACGTCGACTTTCTGTTTTTCTAAGCAAAACATTTATCGTAGAGACTTCAAGCGTCTAGTTTTTGTTTTTATTTTTGTTTTGATAAGACCACACCCATCATTTTATATGAGATTGAGATACTGGAGTTTGGGGTTGAAATGTATTGTATGCTAGTATTATGACTTGGAATAGGTATGCCATGGTTGATTTGAAGAGCTACATATGTTTGCATGATTTATAGGCTTTTTATGTGTAAAAATTTGCAATAATGTTGTCTTGAGCTATCTCTTATTCATGTCATTGATGTTAATTGCTGGTTTATTTAGTTTGTCATGAAATGAGTAGTTATATGGACATATGCATGCATAGTAGCTGATCAACTATCTCCCTCTTGCTAGCCAAAAATTTAAAAATTCCAACAAATAAAAACTTGTTTCCAACACTCCTTAGCCAAGTATTTCCAATGAGTCCACCATATCTTCCCATTAGCTTCATTTCTATTCCGAGTATGTTCACCATGTTATTTTATGTTCTAAATTAAGATATTCACTTTATTAATTGTCATGGGTTGAACTTGGAATAGGACTCTCACGAACTTTTGAAGGCACACTTTAATTTTTATGCATCTAATAAACATGACCCAATAATGGGAGCCACAAGTTTTGCGTTTGACAAGTGTGTGGTTGGGAGCTAGGTATAAACGTGTATCACCGGAAAGCTTTCAACATTGCACAAAAATTTACATTTGGTTGATATCATGTACTTTTGTTTTTGGACTCCTGCCATGCCGAAATGAAATAGAGGAATAGTAAGTTTTGATGAGTAAGTATCTATATGACTAGAGAAACGCATTGGGCCGCTAACCCAAGCCATGCTTTATCATCGTGGAAATTTACTTACAGCTTGAGTGACTCTACAACACATCCTACAATAAAATAAGAAGCTATGCATAATAGTGAATGAAAATAAAAAGAATGATGAGTCTACTTCGTTTGTTTGTCTTGTCATTGTGACATGGGCTTGTTTCCATGTCATGGGGCAAGAGGTACCTCTTTGCGGTTCTCTATGATGTCATTAATACTTATTATGATTGTACAAAACTTATTAGGAATCTTAAGTTGAGTAATCATGGAGTAGGTTTTCACACTCACGGGGCATGAGGCTTTCAACCACCTTGTCAGTCACATTACTTCAACATTCACCATTTAAGATGCTAGTGATAAAGGGGCAATGAGAGTCCTAGATCAATGGATACCACATTTCAATTAGTAATTTTAGTTGAATAATTTAGAGGCTAAATAAGACTTCATCATGTTTTACCTCTACTCAATTTTTTCCAAAGTGTCCACCATATTTTCTATTTTCCATTATGCTATTCTTTGACCAATATAGGATTTTATTTTTCATTTTGTGTATGCATTTGGTCCATAGTGCTTTTATTTCATTATACACTTTGTGAACTTTCATGAAGCATCTTTGCTTGCATATTTGATATTTCTTACAACATGAATTGTATATTGCTACTCATTTCTAGTATTAATCATTTGATTATATGTAGCATGAATAATGCTTCTTGATATCCCATGATTGTTTCAATATGCAAAGTTCATGTTAGTTTTATCACCTTCATACTCGAGAACGAGCATGGGTTAAGCTTGGGGATGTTGATGCATGTAAAATGCATACATGAACTTTGCATGTTATTACTTGTTTTTCCTACATATTAGCAACTTATATTCATGTTTTATAATGATTTGGGGGATTTTCCGAACAATCCCCCTTCTTTTGGTTCTAACCCTGTTTTTCCAGAAAACGTACTTTTTAGTGTTTCATACTTTCCGGGAGCTTCGGGACTCCAAAAAGGGCAAGGCCAAAGAGCACGGTTCAGAATTTTCGAGACGAAGACCAAGGGCCAAAATAGAGGGCTAAAAGGCCAACCAGGTGAAAAAGAGGACCCTCCACGCGGCCAGATTCCTTGGCCGCGTGTGGGGCCCCATTTTTGCCCTCGTGGCTCCGATGCCGTCGATCTTTCTTCTCCCGAGTGTCTCGTGACATAAAAACGACTATATAAAGGGTCCCCTGGCCTTTTCGAGAAGGAGGCGGCGCCGAGAGACGAAACCACGAAACAGAGAGACAGAAGGCTGCCGCCGGAGAAGATCGGAGGGGGGGAAACGCCGCCGGGATCACCCCCGGAGGGCTCCACCCCCCTCCGGCGTGTTCATCATCAACATCTACAGCAAGATCAGCTCCATCTCTCCACTGTAATCTCTTGGCAAACACGATGTATGATGCAATACTATATTCCCTTGATGTATTGTGTCTCCCCGTCTATGTTTGAGTAGTGAATTGTTCTTGGTAATGGTGAAATAGTTCGTTGATTGGTTGCATACAACTTTGTTATCTTCTATGATTGTCTTTATGTACAATATATGAGTGCACGCATATGTTGGGGAATGCATGTAAGATGATCACCGGTAGCACAATGGAGTGGTGGTGACTTGGGAGTGACAGTAACCTGAGACTGAGCCACAAAGTTAAGTTATTGGGCGATATATATAGGGGACCTTAGAACGTAAGGCTATGGTGGATATTTATGTCTTAATCAATCTTGTGCAGTCATTTACTTGGCCACATGATCCATCATAAGGGGTTGTAGATCATTTACTTGACTATACCTATTCATGGCTTCTTCCTAGAAGAAACAACTAAGACTAAAACATGTGCTTCACTAATTGTGACAACCACACGAACGAAACACCTATTGTTAGAACACTTGCTCCCTTGAGATATTTGAGATATTTGCTGCTTGCTACTTGTGAAACTTGCTTAGAAATTTGCTTTAGGATTATTTGCATTTTAAACTTGCTTCACTAGTTACTAACAAACCACACTCCACATCACTTGCTTTTAATTAGTTAGTTCCTTCTAGTCAAACTTATTGCTTTGCATAAACAACCATATAAGAGGGTTATAGGGCTTTAGAGAATAGATAGCTTACCTTCAGCTCCTCGTGGGTTCGACACTCAAATACTTATCGAAAAGTACTACAATTGATCTCCTGCACTTGAGAGTCATCAACGGGCGGCTCCTCGACGGCGGGCAACTCCTCCACGGACGCGAGGCGATGGCGGCCGCCTCAGACGACGATGGAGGTCTCCATGGGGGCTCGACGGCGGTCTACTCCTCCATGGGCTGCTCCATGGCGAGGTTGAGCGCCAGGGTAGCGGCGGCGAGACCGACAGCGAGAGCTAGGGTGGGATGGGGGTGGGAAATCTAGGGTTCGTCGCCGGAGGAGATAGGGGAATGGATCATGCGCGAGGCGGAATTGGGGAAAGCATAGAGGGGAATTGGGGAAGGAAAACGACTAAGTGTCGTGCGCATTGTACTGTCGGCGCAGTGGTGAAAGGAGCGCGCCGGGGCTATGTGGGACGGGACCCACCGAGCAGTGAGAGGCACAAGTTAGCGACGACGCGGCCGTTAGCCAGGAGCGCCAGGGCTAAGTGGGGCGGGACCCACCTAGTAGTACATGGGGGCACAAATTAGCGCCGGAGCGGCCGTGAGCCTGGCACGCGGGGCTAAGTTCGACTCTCTTTTTTTTTTGCTGATTTGCCTTTTCTTTTTCTTTACTTTATTTCTTGTGCACTAAATAAAATAGGACAGTAATAAATTTAATTTTACAAGACTAAATAAAAGAGATAATCTATATCTATATATATACCTATACCTACCTTATATCTATCTCTATCTCTATCTCTACTATATAGTTTCTCCTAACGACACGTACGTCGTCATAGGCTCCTCGGGTGATTTCGCCCGATCGCCAAACGAAAACGGTCAGCTCGTGCACACCGTGTGGCCCAAGCCCAGCTGCGATCAGACATTGCCAGCAACGACTGCTACGCTGTACACCGTGCGTTTTTTTTAGTGTAGCCCTTAGGTAAAATAAAGCCAACCCGCGCTCCGTTCCGAACGTCACCCCTCCCCCTCCTCCTCATCTCCATGGACGCCACCGCCGTCCCTCCTCGATCTCCTCCCGTGGTCCACCTATGGCTACAGAAATAGGACTGCAAGCACTACCCTCACAGCTTCTAAGAGGCGTACTCTTGCCGTGTCTCACGATCTTCCCCTCATCTCGCTCTACGCGGCCAGGCCGTCCTCCGTTCTGCTCCGCGCCGCCACTGCTGCGCTCCGTCGCATCATGGCCCCACTAACAGCCATCTACCCCGCTACCTCATATTCCTCGCCCCTCGTACTTGCAGTCACGGACCTGGGAAGCGCCATGGGCCGACCTGACTGACTCCATCTCACCGCCTAGATGACCGTCGGCTCCACCTGGATGACCGCCTCCTCCCCAAGCGCCTGCTTATGTTGCCTCCTTAATGAGCTGCTGCTCTTGGTATCCTCTCCTTTGCCGCCCTTCCCCACCCGTACATATTGCCTCTCATTCCTATCCTCTGCCCTTTTGGAGCCTCTCCTCTGTACGCCACCACAGCCTGACGCCGCAACCATATTGATATACTCTGTTTTTAGTTTTTGCATTCTCTGATACTCATTACTGAGTTCGGTCATCCCATGAATCATATTTGCTTGTCAGGTCTGTTTTTAGTATTGAGTATTCTGTCAGTGTGGATGGTTGGTTGGTCCAACGACGTGCACTTGCGTATCTGTTTCAGCAAGCCAAGACATCGGGACCAACCTTGGTATGTAAATAAAAGTCTTAGGCTGGTCACAATGGGGAGGAACTTAGCAGTAACATCACACACTCCAACACAAGTTGGTTTATGTGGCACATATTTAATGAAGAGAGAGGTGCTTGTGGTAACTAGCTAAGTTACCGGAACATCAAACACTCCAAAAAACAATGAGTCTATAGTCTAATAAATGCATCGTTGCATGACACTATATACATGTTACTCCCCATTGTGGAGATAGGAACATAGTCTAGGAAAGTGGGTAGGTTACTGGCTTATGTTACTCCCCATTGTGACCAGCCTTAGAGATTGATGATAGCTCCTTGATTTTTAGTGTTTATTTTAAATAAAAATTTGATACAAGAATTTTCACATACTCCCTCCGTTCAACAATAGATGACTTCCACATATCTATATATGGATGTATCCAGATACTAAAATATGTCTAGATACATCTATATCTAGATATGTGGAAGTCATCTATTATTGAACGGAGGGAGTACTTGGTCATACAAAAGTGCCTCGCATGATCTCGTCAAAGAACTCGTGGATCAGCTTGTTTTGTTGTATGCACTTGGCATTTGGCATTTGAGAGGACTTTGGGAAGATTTTCAATGGCTCGACTGAAGCGTCTCCCTCCAAAATGAGGGACACACACCCTTTGCTGCCAGGCGCTGATCAAACATGTCAAATCGACTCAGTTCACTCTTAAAGCCAGCAACCAACTAGCTAAATGAGCGAGTTTCAAAAAAAAAAACTCCACGTATTCAATAGGGCTACTAGGTTGGAAGCGGAGCTGTTGGATGCGATTGTAGCAGAAGCCAGTAGGTGGAGTATCGTAGGGTTTTTGTGAGTTGTTGCTACTTTTCTAGCGGCTTTAGGTTGTGGGTGTGCTGTCGTGGAGGCATGTAAAACTTGTCTATCTCTCTTCTCCTATCTATATAAAAAAGGCGTGTAATTCGGCGTGTTCCTGGAAAAAAAACTAGCTAAACAAGCATATAAACATTTACCATCCATGAATAATTTTATTGTGAGATCTCTGACATGTCATGCTTAAGCATTTGTTAAGGAGATGATATCGACAAGCTTAAGCATTTGTGTGACCTTGCTATTAATCCAGCATGTTCGTCACCCCGACGACCTCATGAAGTCATCTGTTATTTTTATTTTTTTCTGCAAAATCTGAGTCAAGTTCGAGAAGATTAAGTAAGAAAATCCAAAACAACTTCATATATAACGAAACAGACATACTAAGGAGGCAAGCAGAAAGGTAGAAGAATGGTATTGGCCATCGGGGAAACATGAAAGCAAAACCAGTAAGTTATATGATGTGTTTTGAAAGTAAGTTCCATGGCGGGCACCCTTAATGGACGCATTCGTACATTGCAATGGGCCTTCACAAAGTATGGCAACCATTTAAAATTTATTGGTGTAAAATATAACATATTATCCCGTTGCAACGCGCGGGTATCTTGCTAGTCTATATATACTAGCACAATGCCCGTGCTTTGCTACGGAATAAACGACAATTCCATTATTAGGTTTTGTCGTATGCCTAGGTTGTAGTGGTCGTGTCACACTCCCAAAAAGTTGCGAGCGGTGTGACGTAATCAGGTGCTTGTCGAGGTGTGCTTAAAATAGTCGGTTGGTGCTTGATGACAATCGGTGCTGGTGTCGAAGTAGAAGCTGACTGATAGGCTTATGTCGAGTGTCAGGATGGTCTGGTGGTGCCGTTGGTAGTGTCGGGAATGGTTAGTGTTATCCCGGGTATCCCGTTGTGGTCTGAAGGGCAACGCCTTACTTTCAAGAGGTGGCGAGGGGCACTACGAGACAGTCGTAGAAATCGTGATGTGGCCGACGGGCTCGAGAAAGAACAATGACCCCAGCGAGAACTCCGACCGATGGTGCGGCGAGAGAGCCAGGATACCCACGGACATGGGGTGGGCTACGTCTTCCACCCCCTATGGGGTCCTATCGGGCACCTACCCGACTTGGAGTGGGTGATGCCCCAGCGAGGCGAGTGGTGGTTTCGACCCTTGGACACCAACACATTTACACCACTTGAATTACGTGTGGCGTGGTGATATGGATGGGGTTGGCGAGGCTGCGGCGTGGTCGACGGCCAAAGAACAGGAAAACGGCCCACGACCGGCCGACATATAAATAAGCTTCTCGTATATAGCCATGATTTAGCTCTCACTCATGCAGGTATACGGTAACCAGCTGCTAGCGTCGTACTCACTTCATCACCTAGATAGATTGGAACACGTAGGCATGTAACAACATATGAGCCGGCTGGGTACGTGTAAGTGGCGTGTTGTTCGTTGCTTTTCCCTGACTGCTGGCGGGTGGAGATAGAGAGAAAGCGGTGGAGCGCGAATCAGATAGGATATGGAGTACCACGACCTGCTCGACCCGGACCTGGTTAGCGAGGACGCAGCGCCGCTCCCGCCCCGTCCGCTAGCCGCCGAAGGTAGAGGATGAACTGACGCGGCGTTTTTTTTTCAGCGGTAGTCGATTGCTTTTGGTTTTTTACCGAGCGATTTATATCGTGAGTTCACCACATTATACTCGCGTGCGCTTCAATGGATATTTACTGGGTCGGCCCACGCCAAACGATCATAATCGGTCAGGCAAAGTCACGCTAGGGATGGATACTTGCTTAATTTTCGTGGATAATTCCTTAATAGTAGTAGTACTAAAAATTGGATGGATAATTGGGTTAGTTGAGGTGGATATTGTTTGTTAGTGCATGCATTAGGTGTGTTAGTTAGTTTCGTGTATATACGAGGAGAAAGAAGTGGAGTGGATATTGTTTGTTAGTGCATGCATGCATGTTAGTTAGTTCTCGTGTGTATACGAAGAGAGAGAAGTGGGGTGGCATTTGTCCCGTAATTTTTTAGATGCGTGACGCATCGCCGCTCCCGCCCCGTCCGCTAGCCGCCGAAGGTAGAGGATGAACTGACGCGGCGTTATTTTTTCAGCGATAGTCGATTGCTTTTGGTTTTTTACCGAGCGATTTATATCGTGAGTTCACCACATTATACTCGCATGCGCTTCAATGTATATTTACTGGGCCGGCCCACGCCAAACGATCATAATCGGTCAGGCAAAGTCACGCTAGGGATGGATACTTGCTTAATTTTCGTGGATAATTCGTTAATAGTAGTACTCCCTCCGTCCCAAAATACAAGGCGCGCTATTTTTATGGTGGTCTTTGATAGTCAACTTTGACCATAAATATATAAAAAATTAAATGGATTGAGAATATAAAAATGGTACCATTGAACTCATCTTGAAAAATTCTTTCATTTCATGTATATTTATACTATGTATGTGAATATATTATAATAACAAATCCTGGTTAAAGTTGGACGTCGTTGACCAGCGAAATTAAAGGGCGCCTTGTATTTTGGAATGGAGGGAGTACTAAAAATTGGATGGATAATTGGGTTAGTTGAGGTGGATATTGTTTGTTAGTGCATGCATCAGGTGTGTTAGTTAGTTCCGTGTATATACGAGGAGAGAGAAGTGGAGTGGATATTGTTTGTTAGTGCATGCATGCATGTTAGTTAGTTCTCGTGTGTATACGAGGAGAGAGAAGTGGGGTGGCATTTGTCCCGTAATTTTTTAGATGTGTGACACCGCCTCACCGCCATTGTAACCTTAATAGTAAAGATACCTAATAATAAAATGAGAAAGACTTCTTCCGGTCCAACCTGATGTTTTCCTGTTTTGCCCTTCCACTAAATCACATATTACACCTCCATGCCACCGAAAAAAAAACGGTTCCTCAAAAACAAACATCCACCATCCAGGAACTCTCGCTATGGATCGCTCGACCGCCGCGCCACCTCCCGACCCTATTCGGCCGCACCCTTCTTCTCTGCTTCCTCCTCCATCCCGCCAACGCCGCCGCCTTAGGGATCCACCGCCGTCGCCTGTATCCAGCGGGTCCGGCGCTGCCCCGAACCATGTGCCGACGGGGATTTCATCTCGCGTCGCCCGGCAGTGGATATTCCCAGCTCCGGCATATCCATGGGCGAGCTGCGCTCTGTGCCGCTGCAGTACAAGGAATAGGAGCTCTTCATCGAGTGAATCGAGCGACAGCTCCGGCGTGGCCTTAACCGATTTAGCAGGCAGACACGCTCTGTGCCGCTGCAGTACAAGGAATAGGAGCTCGTCATCGAGTGAATCAGGCGACAGCTCTAGCGTGGCCTTAACGGATTTAGCAGGTAGACAGAGGGGATGCCACCGACGAGTCGTTCCTCCCGATTCGCCTCTAACCAGCACTCCAGCAGATCCAGAGATTCTCGCCAGTGCAGCGCCGGCACGAGCAGCAGCCAGTGGGGAGGCCCAGGAAGATGGCCCGCGCCGACGTTCATGGCGGTGGTACGTGTCTTGCGTCCGTGAGGCTTTGGAGCACACTGTTGCAGACTTGCAGGCTTATTCGAACAATTCGAGTAGCAACTTACGGGAACGACAATCTCAGTAATTATGTGTGTAACTGTACCATGTTCTCTGAAATTTGGGATTTTCAACCACCGCATTACCTTATCCATCAATCTCGGGCAGCCACACGAGAGCTAAATTATGCCTCAATCTCGAGTGCTCATCTGTCATCACCACCGCTTCTTGGTATTTATATACCAACACCTCTCAAGCCAGTTCTGCCCGACCACCGGCTGAACACATCGTACCAACTCAACCTCGTGTACTGACGCACATACATCTAAAGATAACATCCTTGCCCTAGTTGGGGCGTTTCTCAGGGCCATTGGATTTTCGGCCGTTGGATTGAGCGTCCAAATGAATCTTGAGCGTCCATCCCTGGGCTCCCCTGGTCGGCGGATTTTTTTTACCCTGCTCGGACGTGCCCTGTGTGGCTGTCGGTGGTCCAAGTTTCCTTGAGACCCCGTGGCAGCGTAATGGCTGGGCAGGTTCCATGTGCATGTTCTGGAGCTCTCCGGGAGCGAGCTCGCGATGCCCCATCGACTCGCGCATTTTTACCCGCCTGGAAAGTGCCCCGTGTGGCTGCTGGTGGTCCAAGTTTCTCTGGGACCCGCGTCGCAGCGTGATGAGTGGGATGGCTCCGTGCGCACGTTCTAGAGGGCTGCGGGCGCGAGCTCGCGATCCCTGATTGGCTCGCACATTTCTACCCGCCTGGACGCGCTCTCTCTCATTGTTTGTGGGCCATTTGTTTGGAAGACCCACTTTTCAGTGTCCTGAGTTTTTTTCGTTTGTGTCTGTGTCCTTGGGCTGGATGGGTCTGATGCCGAGCGGGTGGGCTTGGAGAGCAGCAGTCAAACCTAGCCGCCTCTCTCGAGCCCCTCCCTCTCCTCAGGGCGCCGTCGTGCCTCTAGATTTGCTTTCTCCGTCTCGATCTGCGGTGAATAGCCACCAATTTTGGCCATTGCGGAAGGAAGGAGAAGGAGGCGGCAGTAGGAAGAGGTTGTGGCGGCGCAGGAGGAGCCGCTCCATCTCCATCGTCCTCAATGAGGTGTAAAATCCGGCCTCAAGAGACGAGGAGCCTGCGAGCGAGATGCACGCCGTCTCCCCTCTGTACATCGCCATTCCTCCACACAACGAGCACCTCCTACAGAAGCCCATGCCCTAAGGTATGTCTCTCCCTCCTCCACCTCACCGCTCTCTCTCTCTCTCTCTCTGGTCTCACCTCCACTGCATTTTCTCTCTCAGCTGCAGCGGGTTACGAGGAGGAGGCACAGCTCACGCGAGCAGCTCGACCTCCATTGGTGCATCCCCGACTTCATGTCGACCGGGCGGCATTAGGTTTCTGGCACGTACATGGCTGCGTCCTGAAGGTGCTCCATCCGCCATCCTCCTGTAGCAGACCTCCCGCCACCATCCCATCCTATGAATCTCAAGGTAGGTGGTGCACATGTTCTCTCCTAGCCTTCTTCGTTACTGTTTGTGGATCTGAAAATAAAATCCTTATTTGTAAGTGTGCTATGAATGAGGAAAAGCAGTAAATTTACATACGCTCATTCCTAATTGGCGGTGAAATCTGGTGTATTCTCATGCCTATTAATATGTTTGTATTTGGCTATGAAATCTGGTCTGTTCTCATGCCTATTGATCTGGTGCAAGATTGTAAATCATCCCTAATTTTTTGTCCAGGTGTGTGTGGAAGAACAAAATGCAGTTGTATAGAAGATTGCGCCCAAATATCCAAATCGCCGAGGTGAACTTCTGGTCTTCTTTCATCTCTTCATCTTCAGTTCAGTCAGAAGGGTTATTGGTGTCTATTGAAAATGATTTTCCTTACTTAACTAAATGTAACGCTTGTACCTTTCATGAAGGAGGTGTAATGGTGGATATGTGCAGCGACCTGGAACCACAGTAAAAGGTTATACTCTCTCCGCACCTTGCTTCACGTTGATTTCCCAATATTTTATTTTACTAAGAATTGAATATGCTAGGCTAAATCTTTGTAAAGAACAACGTATAATCTTTCCGGTAGAACTTTCCAAGTGTAATGTCGGCTTCAGATTCATTAAAAATATATCCAGAATCACTCGCCCCTCATATAATTTCAAATGTATGGCTCTCAGTAGCTAATTAATAATGATTGAAGTTTAAAATTTATTGAGAAGGGGTTTAACTTGATCTGTTGACGCGTTCCATGCGACTGCAGAAACCGCCACCCCGGCATGGAGCAACACGACAATAGCTTCTGCTGAAGCATTGGCTCAGAAGCATCCAGTAGCAAGTAACCAGTCTTTCCTCTTGTTGCAATAACGTCAACATCTGTAATATTATTCTGCAACTTTTTTCCTATAATCTTTCTTAATCCTCACTCATTTAAACAAGAAATTAAGTATCTCATACTTCCTCTAGAGCTTAGTAATATTTGTGTTGCTTGCATGACCTTTTTATATAAAAAGAATATGTGTTGGGATGTCTGGGGAATTCCCTCATTCACGGATGCAGGTTAGTTCATATGCATTGCAAGTTACTTCTTGCAGATCGATCAATTACCATCTGTACCGCGTGATGGCAGATCGGTACGGGTGAGGCCACTACTTTGACCTTTTTCGAAACCGTGACTGTTGCTTCTTCTCATTGTGCGGCTAAGGATGTCGTTGTTCCCTTGTGTTTCCTCACTCTCTGTACTCACTCATCTAAACACAGCCTTATTTTGGTGCTCCTATATGAGTTTGCACAGGTAATTTGTCCCAACCATAATTTTGTTTTTGTTGATTTGTATGTGCAATCCACGATGTTATTACCGAGTGTTTGATTTATCTTGGGAGATGCACTACTGGATATCCTATATTGCTTCCATGTGATGATTAATTAAGATAGCTTGCACATATGATGCACTTTTTTCAAACAATGATAGTGTGTGTGAGCAGGGGCCTGTTCCAGGGATGTGAAATATATTTTTCTTATTTTCAGTGATGTGCTTGCTTCGATGTCATGCATTTTAAAAACTTCAAGCTTGAATTATTTTCTTTTGAGATTCAGGATATAAACTTATCTTGAGTTATACAATTGCCAGTTTGTAAAAAGGCAGATTTTTATTACATGCAGATAGTTTTTTTTCCGTCTGTTTATGACCATGGATCATCCTTAATTTTTTAACGAGTCAATATCAAAATCTCGATTGTAAAAGAGGTGGATAACTTTTTGTCACTTTTAGAAATTTTGGTCGTTGGGATCTGGACACAAATGTGGAATTCACAATTTGTAGGGAAAGTTTAGATCACTGGTTCTTCTTGTTTTCTCTTTGTATTTGATCATCTGTACGTTTTATTCATTTCAATACTATAATGCATGAAATATTCTCAATCAAAGTATGCAAACTTCCATTCAGCTGGAGTTGATAAATAGGCTCTCATGTTTAAAAAAATTACTTGCTTTGATTTGTCACTACCTCTAGATTAAATGTTCTTGAGTTGTAGTTTTAGGAAATAGTTGGATTTTGGTCCTTTTCTTTTTATCCTGTAACTATTTAGGAACAAAGGTGTCTTGACGTGTATTTTTTACCACATGTAAAATTGCCCAGAATTTCTGTCAAACAATATTTCTTTATTTGAAGCATCAATTGCCTAAATTTTTGAGCTATAGATTTTCGCCTCATGTAGTTTGAACTATATCTGTGCAGGTGTTTTGCAGATTTATTTGAAGGAATCTGGTTGAAAAAATAAAGAATGTATTAGGTTTACTTTTAAATTATAGCGACATGTAATCTAACTTGCCGTAGGAAGTTAATACCATGCTTGTGTGCGCCGATCCTTTCTTGAACATGTAGAATGTCTAATTTCTTTGTCTATCTTGCATTGAGATCCCATAACCAATATTTATTATCAATTTTTAGGAAGCTTGGAACATAAATTATTTAATTATTTAATAGTATATGGGTAGTGCAACGTCAGATGCATCCTGATGCTTTGGTTTTATTTTTTTAGTCTTCTCCTAGCGATGGTTGTGGCCGATCGGATGGCTGGCGATGGTGCATCCAACATTTTAGGTCACTGGAGACGGTGTCACATAGGGCTGATTCCTTACTTGGACTTAAAGCTTGCAGCGACTGAAATCAATCAACCTGCACCGTATCCGACGAGGAGGGATCCCGTGGCCATCTCTAAAGGTGCCAGTTCTCTCGCTCCTTCGCCGATTCTCCTATCTTATGCTTCTTTGTTCGTATCTTGAAGGAGTGTGGCTTGCTGACTACGTATATCTTGCATCTTTGTTCATAAGTTCATAAAGTATGACTTGTTATTCTAAGATGTATATTTTACTACATTGTATATAAACTGAGTCGTTTGTACGTGTAGTGGGCTTCTACTTATAGTTACTATTTTATCCTCTCCTTGCCTCAGCTTTGAGGGGATGGAAGGCGGTGTCTTTGTTCTATTTCATCTTTTTGCATGTGTTTCATCCATTATGTTATGGTTGGACATTAGTTAAAACTGAGCATGGCTAGACATAAGATAGACAGAGAAAAAGTTGATGAACATGGTCCGCTTTAATAAAGTTTATCCTTCTTTGTCTTTCCTGGTTGGCTGATATACCGATGTTTTAGTCAGCCTACAGAATTTACAAGTCAATTTTTTTATGTATAAGCTATACGTAATTTTGGATTAGAAACTGATAATCACATGTCAAGCTACCACTGGATGCTTCATTTTTTTTTTTATAAATTTCAGCAGAGCAACCCTAGAAGGGGTAGACAGGACCGTATCTGCCTCGGTTTTCTTGCTGATGCAGCGTAGATATATTCTGTAGGAAGACCAAGTAGGATATGGGTGCTGGAAAACTTGGGTAAAAATGATAATGTCTTCAATGGTTCAGACTGGTCTTCACAAAGCAATTCAAATCAAGCAGAAAGCGTGTATTTCGGCAAATGAGCTGGATTTATATATTTAGCAAAAATGATTATTTCTTTATGATTGGCAACATGTAGGCATCAGCTCTGTTCTAATTAGAACGAGATGGACATTATTTTTGTAACTAAAATTGCATACTTATCTCTAAAGTTGAAAGATGGTAATTGTGTATGTTTAGCATAGTTTTCCGGGATGGAGATGATCCTGAAGTTTAGTTGGGAGATAAATGCTGAGGCCACTCTACATCAATTCTACTCCTAAATTCTAATTAATATTGAGGACTTTGTCTTCTCTATTTGGTTTTTTCCACAAACTACATAACATCGAAGGACAGCAATTTAGAATCTCATGCTTACATATTTCAATGCAGATGTCTGTTAGACAGTTCACTCTTTAATTTTGAAACTTTCTCTCTGGTAAACATACTTTATTTTTTATTTTCTGGTAAAGATACTTCTATCTTAGTGTTATCATGTACAAGAACATTGTTACCATTAGGCTGTGGGAAATTTGGGTCAAGCCTGCAGACCCCCACCGTTCTTGGCTTGGACTCCAACCATTGATGGAACTGCATTGGCGGCGTCTCCAGCACTAAGGATCCCACAAACATGTTGTCTCCTTTAGAATCAAGAGGTAGAGTCCTTTGAATGCGCATGTATATTTGACCATTTTTTTTGTTATTTTGATACTTTTGTTCCAAATAGTAGCTGAAATAGAGCTGATTTGAATTTAGAGAATTCAAAGAACATGGCGGCCAATATTTTTTTTTAAATCTGAAAACTAAACCATTTGAGTTCGATTCTGGAGCTATAAAATAAATCAAGTCACTTTCGGTGTAGTCACAGTACATAGTTATACACTCTAAACCACTTAAAAGATGATCTATGCATTTTATGAAGATGCAAATAGTAAAAATATAGTAGTTCATGGCATGATTAAAATTAAAAAAAATGAGCCCCGATTCTCCGCTAACTTGGTATATTTGTATGTTTTCATTGTCTGTTCTCCCTTTTCTTATATATATATTCTCTTACAAAGCCTCCTTCCAGGTCGGCCAGTGTTGAAGCGTTACAATATCATGGCCCAAGTCTCGCGCAAACGCCTTCTTCTGCTCGGCAACTTCGCTTCGCTTCTTCGGTGGCTTCTCTCGTGCCTGTTTCCTGCAAACGGACCGGTCCATGTAGTATTCATGCTTCAGTTGTTCACTCGATATTTTCTTCTTCCGGACATTTATTTATTTAGCTGCAATCAGCAATAGCTTCCATGTACATTACAATGCCTCCCAGTTATGTGACTTGCGTATGTAATGTACTGTATCTTGGTTATGCGACTTGATCTAAATTTCTCAAGCTGTGCCTTGGTAGTTTCTGTGCTGCGGCATTGGTCTGGCATGTTTGTATCTGTGGTGCCACATGTATCTCCCTATGTACTCTTATGTACTCTATTGGTTCATTCATGTGATATTAATTGTAATCTTATTTATCTGTATAACACACGAGGTTTATGGGCAAAATATTTTTTGTATTAACATGTGGCTTCGAATCATTAATCTGTAAAACACATGATGTTTACGGGCAAAATATTTTTTGAATTAACATGTGGCGCGCGGTAAGCCGCGCTTTCTAAACTAGTCTAACATATTGAACAGGTAGAGCTAAAAGAAAGAAGCAGGCACTAGCCGTCCTAACTTGAGAAATTTCAAATTTAGCCATCCTAACCTGATCTGTACATTGCAGCTGCTTCCCAGGTATTCCACCTTCCGATTTTCAGATTGTCCGCAGGGAGCACCACACATACACTGGTAGAAAATAGGCATTTAGTCCCGGTTCGCAAGGGCCATTAATCCCGGCCGTGCAACCGGGACTAAATATGCGCGACTAAAGGCCCCCCCTTTAGTCGCGCCTCTTACGAACCGCAACTAAAAACCCGTCACGTGGGCAGCTGGCGTGCGCCGGAGGCGGGAGGACCTTTAGTCCCGGTTTTTGACACGAACCGGACTACAGACTATTTCGTTATTTCTTTAATTCATTTGGGTTTCTAATTATTTTTCACTCTTTTTTTTCACTCCTTTTTTTCAGAATTTTTATTACTTCTTAGTGTCTAACTACAATTATCTCTAGTCAAATTACTTACTCGTGGTCAAACTTCCCGCTCGATCACCCATCCTCCCACTAGTCTAGCACTAGCACGCTTAACTTTCGAGTTCCATCTCGTCCCGCATCCAAGTGTTTCGCACGCATGTATGTAATACTAGTATCATATCAATCCTATTAACATGTTGGTCGATGTCACATTTCTTTATTGTTTGAATTTCAAATAAATCTTTTAATAAACAAAAATAATGATGTAATTAATAATTTTGAATAAATAAATAAACATTAACTTTTTAATTTGTATTATTGCTAAAAAATATTCAGAAAAATAAAACTAATTTAATTTAAAATCTTAAAAATACAAATAATATATCAAAATATTCAGAAAAATAAAACTAATTCATTTTAAAATCTTAAAAATACAAATAATATATCAAAATATTCAGAAAAATAAAACTAATTCATTTTAAAATCTTAAAAATACAAATAATATATCAAAATATTCAGAAAAAAAACTAATTCATTTTAAAATCTTAAAAATACAAATAATATATCAAAATATTCAGAAAAATAAAACTAATTCATTTTAAAATCTTTAAAATACATATTATTTCAAAATATTCAGAAAAATAAAACTAATTCATTTTCCCCTTTCCTAAATCTCTTCTATTTTCCAGCCTTATGAATACATCATGTCCTTTTTAACCCGTGATTTTATTTGACCCATTTCATTAGTCTATTGCTGCATATATCCATTACATATATCGAACACAACATAGCGGTACATATATCCATTACATAATATAGAAACAATATAGGAATTAATATAGAAATAATATAGGAATTAATAGAAAGACATATATCCATTACATAATATATCCATTACATATATCGAACGCAACATAGCAGTACATAGATGCGGTACACAAACAACATCTACTCGAGCTCCGAAGAGTAGATGCGGAACAACTCGAACGCAACGTATGCATCTATTGCTGCATACTCGAGATTGATCCGGTCAAGTGGGTTCTTCCCCTAATACTTGTGATTTATCGAGGGGAAACAAGTCTTCATGGTTCTGCACTCGTGGTGGATGAAGGCAGTTTCCATCTGAGCCATCCCGGTCTTGTGCCCGTACAGCTCATCAAAATGGATCAAGTCCTGAAGATCAATGTAGTGATCTTCAGATATCTCAATACCCAACATGCGCATCATCTTCTGCCGGTCATTTGTGATGTCCACGCTACAAAAGTTGTAACCTTTGTTGACAAGAAAATCAACAAGTTCTAGAAATTGCTTTGAACTACTGCAACAACAAAAATGGAACACGTGTTAGATAGTGTTGCAACACGTGTATTCTTCCAATGCAACAACAAATCGAAAATGCAACAACTATCCTACAAGAGATTGTACGTGTGCGTACCTTGCCCATTGGAAGACCAAAACGGTTTCCTTGTAGGAAATCTGGATGACAGCCACATCCTTTTGATTGGCCGTGTACTCTAGATCAAGCCCGAAGAACTTGTGGTGTTCATCGGTTTCATAGAGATTGCTCAAACGGTTAAGAGCTTCGGGGAGCCTCTCGCATCTATTGGTATAGGCGACATAGAGATTCTTGCCGCATGGTGTGGGCACATGGAGAACCTTGAAAACGGGAGAATCCATGGGTGGAGGAAGAAGAGAGGAAGAAAAGAAGAGAGGAAGAAGAACAGAGAGCCGCGCGCGCACTGTAGCAATGGCCTTCTGCCTCTCACTCACGAAATAATACCGCGCGGGAGGCGAGCAGTTTGGAACTTTAGTCGCGGGTGGCCAGGCCAACCGGGACTAAAGACAGGGAGGCGAGCAGTTCCGACCTTTAGTCGCGGGTGGCCAGGGCAACCGGGACTAAATCCCTCCGCGCGCTACCCCAACCGCCACTCAAGACCTTCAGTCGCGGGTCGCCTCCCGAACCGCGACTAAAGACCCATTTAGTCACGGTTCGGACATTTTGGGGACTGAAGGGGGCGTATGGAAGGCCTTTTTTCTACCAGTGTCAGGGAATTCGGCCATCATGGCTCCTCATGTCACGGAAAGCAACCTCGTCAGCGATTCTGCTGGTGTCCGAGAAGTGGCTAGACGGTGGATGCCACAACGGCGGTGGTCATCGGTACCAACACGATCATTAGGGCACGGTTATTAGTCATGTGGGATTTTCACATCAGGATTGTGCCCGCTTTGTGCGTGTGAGTTTCTTCGGTGAGCGTATGCCATTGGTGAGTGTTACAAAATAGCGCAGCGAAAAGTAGATCAACTAAGAATAAGAATACGGATTTTTACGTGGAAAACCCCTGCGGGAAAAAAACCACGGAACGCACGAAGACGTATCCCTATAATTAGGAGGAGTATTACAATACACGAGAGGACAAACCCTCCACGTGCTAATATGGTGGATCTCTCTCGATATCACGATCTCTCTCTATCTCTCTCAATCTATTCTATGACTACCTCGTACTATATATTGGGGCAAACAAATCTCTTTCTTGGCGGACACGAAATAGAGTTTTAGTTGTGCACGTCTAGCACGGTTGGCATGACTTAGTATCGTAGGACTCCATATGTATAGTACAACACTTGTATGGGATTCGGAACACAATAAAATAGCACTCCACCTTGAGACGAAATCCCGTAAAATAATCATAGATAGCATCAACTCCTCAATTAAAGTCATCACAAGTAAACCTTGTGCCTTGAAATGTCCATAGGACTAATAAACTTCTCACGAAGTCATACTGAGCAAATCAATCGGTAGGTCATCGAGAAAACACAGAGCTGTCAACAAAGCATACATACGAAACTTGGGAAACTCCCAATAAAAGTCTGAGTCTGTGCCACTGACCTCAAAAAACTGAAACTGCTCAATCATCAAATGACATAAGTCACCATGTCTCCTGTGCTGCATAAACGAGCGCATAGCTCATAGTGCAACATCTTGATGCACATCGCATTGTGAAGAACTCATCTCATGGAATCTAAACATGCTACAAAACACATAGCACAAATCTCGGCAAACAATACTCATGCAAGAGGATTTTGTAAGGAGTGTATCACGCACACCAAAAACTGCCGTCTAAAAAATCCATGACATGGTCTAAAACCGTCCATGTAAAACAACTGCCGGGTGAAGGAACCTTCTAAACATGCATTGGAGTTTAAACTCTGCAATAAACTTCTCTTGAAAGAGCAAAGACAACTAAATTGTACTTGAATCTGAACAGTACTAATGTTGTAGTATCTAGCAGACACATATCTTCTTGCATCACAACTGATCCTCATCACGAACATAAATAATAGAACAAAACCTTCACATGCATAACAGCAAATATCTCTGGAGAGCAAAAGAGTATATATGCTGGCTACCAACAGGCTTAATAGTTACCTCCTCCATATTTTTTTTTTCTGATAACTGAATTGTGTTCTTCAAATAACTGCAACAATATTGGATCCATTATATCTGACGGGGTATAATCCAAAAACTCCACTTAAACAAAACATATCCAGTGCATCCTCATAATCGGGTTTCGCCAACAATTGCTCGCATCTTGACTTGCCATACTGAAATCCTTGTGTCATACTCCAACAACAAAAGTTGGTACTTCACGGTAGCCATGAGTAATATGTTAACACAAAGTAGTACAAGTCGGTACCCAAAATTCTGATAGAATTAATACGCAGAGCAATAAACTGAATAGGTTGCACCGCTAGCTGTTTGGTGGACATAGAAATTGATTCTCTTGTTGTGTGCCCATAGCAGGTCAAAAATCAATGAATTGATCTAATCTCAACGTGATGACAACATCCCAGCAGCACCTATCTCCTAGGAATTTGATTCGTGTATGCATAGCAGATTAAGACTAGCCACAATGGGGGTATCATAGGTAGTATCATGCATGCCATGTTGGCAAAAATCTGACGTGGCGATGCAATTAATGAAAAGAGAGGTGATGGTGGTATCATAGGTAGATACCGTAACATAACGCATTACGAGACAAGATGAGTCTATATCACAATAAATGCAACACTATATGATACTACAAACATGTTACTACCCATTGTGAGAGTAGTAACATAGACTAGTATCATGTGCATGATACTAGTGTATGATACTCCCCATTGTGACTAGTCTAAGGATCCAAACAAAAATTGATTTGCCTTTCACGTGGAGTAGCTTTACACGAGCACAACAATAGAGAGCATTACCTTGCAGATCGCTTTTGGTGCCTAGCCACCTCGGGACTCGATCAATTTTACCTGGTGGATCCAGTACGTGTGTTGCCTCACGTACGACGTACGCATTTGCTCGCTTCACGGATTTGATGATCGGAGAGCTCTCAAAAAATCTGTATGGTACGGTTGCGCGCAGCACTTTCCCTCTTGGTGATTGAACATGGGGCCGATCGGAAGTTGCGCCGGACCCAAAAACTTCCGTGCGACGAAACCAAAAACTGCAAGAGTACGCGGCGCGCAGAACACCGACTGAAAAACGCTTTGAACTCTCGATCTCGGATCTAATTACAAACGATGCTTGACCTTGATGCAGCTGCATGACGCCGCAAGAATACGGCGGTTGATCCAATCCACGTTGCGCGATGCTGCCGAGAGCGCAGCGGAAAGTCTCCCGGGCAGCGACTCAAACTTGAAGCCGAACAAGAACACATATTTTTACGTAGAAAACCCTTGCGGGAAAAAAAAAACCACCGAACGCACGAAGGCGTATCACTATAATTGGGAGGAGTATTACAATACAAGAGAGGACAAATCCTCCACGTGCTAATCTGGTGGATCTCTCTCGATCTCACGATCTCTCTCTATCTCTCTCTCAATCTATTCTATGACTACCTCATACTATGTATTGGGGCAAACAACTCTCTTTCTTGGCGGACACGAAATAGAGTTGTAGTTGTGCACGTCTAGCACGGTTGGCATGACTTAGTCTCGTATGACTTCATATGTAGTACAACACTTGTATGAGATTCGGAACACAATAAAATAACAGCGGGGTCTTATGGGCCTATCGCGGATGCTTCCACCCAAAGAACTGGTCGGACTGTTGAATCTTCATATTGCGACGTTCCATAAAGGATGGTACTTTGGTTACCAGATCAATCTGTTCTTTGGTATGTAACTGGATCCTTTCTTCTTATTGTTTGCAGCTTTTTTACAAATACAGTTGAACATTGCTATTTTTCTCCGCCGCGTAGCCAGGAGCACGCTGATCCTGTCATATGACAGGACAAATATTGCGAGGCCAGCACCACCGAACCGATTTTTAGGTATTGGATCCTAGACCTTTAGTGGGAATTTGTTCATGAATCCCTCGACATCGCTGGTGTGGTGTATGAGCGGCTAATCGAAGAAGTGTCATGCATATGCATCCCATGTAACTACCCCCAAAAAATTATCCGCCTTTCTCTACTTCCTCTAACTCTAGACCCATGGTTGATGAAGGCATTCGTAAAGAGGGGTGAGATGGAGAAAGTGCACAGAGGAGGTGGTGGCAGTGCGCACGACTGCAGAGAGCGCCCTAGAAGCCGTGAAACTGCTTTGCTTTTTTTGCGACACTTCAGGCTGTACCAAAGAGAAGTCGAGAACTTGTCAGGATCCAAGTTTGTTATTTCCTGTTGCTAGTTAATAATAAAGGGAGGAAGGTTTCTTCCTCCTTTTTTCCGTATGTCTTGGTCTTTACGTTTTCGTCCGTTCAATTTACGTCTATGTCGCTGATCTTTTTTGTTTCGCCCGGTTTCTTAGAAGAATCCTATCATATAACGTGAGCAAAAGCGTACAAGGTCCGGTCTCCATATCGACCTTCATATATGGTTGCTCACTCTTATATACACCGCCGGGGCTTGATTACCTCAATCTCAACCGACGGATCGTTAATCGATCAAAAAAAAAACATTGGCATGACGAGGTGTCGCCGAGGTGTTCAAGCAGATCCGTGGTGTGCTGGCCGTGGCAGCGGCGCTGAAGGGGAAGGCATGCATGACCCCAAATCTGTAGCTGAATCTCGATCTCAAGCTTTCCTCGTAGTACGCGTCGTCTTCCAGGATGCCAAGATTGGTACCCTCTGTCGGCCGGATCTGCAGGTCCCGATCCTTCGCGCATGTAAGGTGTGATGCTCCGTCTTCAGGCGCGGCTCCCCTATGTTCTGGTCCGTCGCGGCCTCCTCGCCACTCCGACGACCCTTCAACCTAAGGTCGAGCTCCGTGGTAGCCCCTACCACGGCGCTCGAGGGTGATTATGCCGGCCTCTCGCATGAACTCCCCGTCCCGAAACTCTGGCTGGTGCTCCGTCGCGGGGAACGACACGCGGCCACTCTTCAACGTCGATAATGCGCTCGTGTTCCTCGTGCAGAGGCTCTATGGCGGCTGCCGTCGTCCGGCGACGCGGGTAGCCTCTGCGTGCCACCTTCCGCAAGGTATTCGGCGAGCTCACCCTGCGGGCACGACGCGGCCGGTTCTCGTCCTGTGCTACGACCTCGGCACGGCGCACTGTTCCTTTTCTCCCGCGCCGACGATGTCAAGAAGCACGCCTACGATTTCCGCTTGCGCGACGTGTGCGTCGCCACATGCGCCGGTTCGGACCGCTCGTCGGCGGCGGTTGAGGTACGCTCGTGAGACGGCTCAGACCCGCATCGCGGCCGTCGGCGGCGGCGATTTCTGCCTGCGCTAATGTGTGCGCCACCACATACGCCTGTTCGGATCGCTCGTCGGTGACTGTTGAGGTGCGCTCGTGCGACAGCTCGACCTGCATTGTGGCAGTCGGCGGCGGCGATTTCCGCCCGCGCGAACGTGTGTGCCACCACATGCGCCGGTTCGGATCGCTCGTCGGCGACTGTTGAGGTGCGCTGGTGCGACGGCTTGATCCGCATCGTGGCCGTTGGCGGGGTCGTGGCGCTCAGCAACACCACGGCCACGGCCATCACACACGTGTTCAACGACAACAAGCGCGAGTTCCCGCTGGCATCCAGCGTGGATGACCTGCTGGTCATCTCCATCGGCAGCGGAAAGGGCGAACAGGTACCCTCCTGCAGTGGCGGCGGCGCCTCCACTTCCAAGATCGTCAGGATCGCCGGCGAGGGCGTGTCCGACATGGTACACACGTGGACGCTGTTCACCGCATGTTGTTTGTGCTCACTGCAAGAAAACAAGTGTGATGCCAGGTGGAACAAGGGGTGGGCTTGGCTTTCGGGCACAGCAGGGCAAGCAACTACATGTCTGATGCGAGGTAGAACTTACTGATGCAAGTTTTGCGCTAGAGTAGCATGCCAGCCCCATGTTGTAGCCGGTGGCAGCAGCGGAGACCTGGGAGAGCGTCGCCCTGAACCTGCCCAAGACCAAGCTGTAGAGAGTCTACTAGTGCAGAACAAGGCATTTGCCCCGGTTGGTAAGGGTTTAATGCCCCGGCTAGCCAACCGGGTTCCGCAAACCCGGGCTAAAGGCCCCCCTTATGCCCCGGTGGGGTTACCAACCGGGGTAAAAGGCGCGCCCCACGTGGGCTCTGCACCGCGAGCAGGCCGGCCCCCTATTGCCCCGTCTGGTAATACCAACCGGGGTAAAAGGTTTTTTTTAATAGCTGTTTTCGTGTCCTCTGCGCTAGATTAGAAATTTTATACTCTGTTCTGTTTTCCTGTTCTCTGCACTAAACATTTACATTAAGAAAGATGAAAAATTATCGCACAAAAACACAGATGAAAACGAACAATAACATAAATATATAGTCTGCCACGAATACAAATATTGTTCGACACAATGACATAATTAAACATAGTTCGACATAGCTAGACATAGTACGACAATATATAGCGACATAAGTACGTAAGGATAGATCCACAGAAACATATATACTACGCATCGGCGTCGGAGGCAGCCTTGCCCTTGCCCTCGGCGTCTGAGGCAGCCTCTCTCGGGCTAGACTCGCCGGAGTCAGACTCGGAGTCGGAGCTGCTCTCAGACGAGCTATCCTGGCAGCAAAAGGGGCAGACTAAGGTGCCGTCGAAGATCTTCACCTCCAGCACGTGGGCCTCCTCGTCCGTGAAGTACCTGAATGTGAGCATGTAGCAAAGATTTAGCTTGTGCATGCACGCGAACTGCCCCCACCCATAGCGCAGGTAGAGGTCATCACCACGTCGTTGCAGGACAACGCGCACGGGCCCATTGTCACAACCCTCCAACCGGAGGGTGAAACTATAGGGCCCGCCTTTGCGCCCGAGGAGGATCGCCGATATCTTCTCTGGAAGACGGAGCTTGTTCTCCTCTGAGTGGATCAGGTGGACGTAGAACTCCGATAGCCGGAGATCGTCCTCCTCCTCCTCCTCCGCCGCAGCCTCCTCCTCCTCCTCCTCCTCCTCCCGCGCCACAGCAACAGCGCCACGCCGTTTACGGCGTGTTGACCCCTTTGCACCGCGCTTTGCCCCCCTTGCAGCGCTTGATGCCCCCCGTGCTCCGCGTCCACGTCCACGTCCGCGAGTAGGAGGCGTCGCGTCCTCCTCCTTTATGACTATGGCGCCACCACCACGTGCATTCGATGCACGCGATCCACGTGGACGTCCAGATCGACGTCCACCACGTACAGGGGTTTCTTCGACGGGGACGACGCCGCGCCCACCGCTGGTTACACACGAACCACGGGGACGTCTCGCCATGGCTAAAAAAATAGCAAATAGCATCAATTTCATCAGTCTGCAACAATTGCATATAATCTAATAAAAATATAGCTAATAGCATCCATTTCATCAAAATTGTTTATAGATAATAGCTAATGGTACTAATAGCTAAACAAGTCTGAAAAAAGAGTAACTATATGTTCCAGATCCTCATTTCAATTATAAATGCAACATTGATTAAATATTTAAACGTATGAATACACACCAATAGTTACATAGCTCGGGTTTATTTTATTTAACCCTAATACATCACGATGTAATAATATCACTTATACATGCATATTCATGAAAAATCTCTCAAACTAATTAACTCCGACCGGGTCCTAAGCCGCGGGGTGCTGAGTCGCGGGTGCTACGGGCCCATAGGTAAGGAACCCTCACAGGGTCATAGCTCATGTGGTAAGGAACCCTCCGAATAATCGACCAACTGCTGTTATACTCCGTATCGAACAAGTACATGTAGCGACGTACGTGTTCGTCCTCCTCCCTGATACGCTGATGTACCACCTCCTCAGGTGCGCTCTCTCCGCACCGACCGTGGCCCACGAGATGGCCACCAAAGAATATCCGGGTCGACCATGTCACCCGGATTTCTCACCAAGCCGCGTGTCCCGGTAGTAAGAACCTCGCAGTGCCAGCCCGGCGGGGCCCAGTCCCGGACATCGCCCGGCGGGTCCAACAGAGACATAAGCTAAAAATAGACCCGGACTAAGTAAATATTCCTAATTAAGTAAAATACCTTAGTGTTTCTAACTTAGTAAAAAATAGTAAATAGAGAAATATGACATAAATAAGATCAAAGTTAAACACAAAGGATCAAATTGGCCCTTCTCATATCTTGTGCTTGTTACGAGGTAGTATATGTGATGACGATGCGGGGAAGGATGAAGACAAGGGTTTCTGAACTTCGTTGAAACTAAACAAAATCACATATGTAAGTGTTTGTGAGATCCGAACAAAGTTGGACCATTTCGTGCACATACATAACGGTGATATTCTTCATATCCCCATCCGGGGCTATGAAAAATATCACAATTACGTATATGCACCAAACGGTGCAACCCGGTTCTTCTGATCTCACTAACACTAATATTACAAATGCGACGTTCCTTAGTTCGAACTGAAACACTCATCTTCATCCTTTCCCCGGATCACCACCGCGTATAGTACCTCTTAACAGGAACAATGGTTTTTGAACTTTAGTAAGGAGTATGACTAGCAGATCTGATCGAGTCTTACCGAATAAAGTTGCGACTCGAACGGGACATAACAGTTGTAGCATCCCAGATTATCCATATCATTTGTGAAAACATTGCATATCACTTCCTCTTCTTCTTGGAAGTGATCTGCAATGTTTTCACACATGATATGGATAATCTGGAATAATGTTATGCCCCGTTCGAGTCACAAGTTTATTAGGAAAGAGTGGATCTGATCTGCTAGTCATACTCACGCATAGACCTTCACATTTTGTGCTTGCTACGAGGTAAGTACACGTGATGGCGATGCGGGGGAAGGAAGGGTTTCTGGAGTTCTCTGAAACTAAACAAAATCATATATGTAATAGTGAAATCCGGAAAAAAACTAGATCCTTTTGTACAGATACATAATGGGGATATTCTTCATAACCCCGCAAGGGATTTCTGAGGAATATCACCATTACGAATGTGCACTAAACGATTCAGCTTCATCCGGATCTCACGAACCATATTACATATGTGACATTACTTAGTTTGAAAGAAATCCAGAAACCCTCATCTTCATCCTTTTCCCGGATCACCACCGCCTGTAGTACCTCTTAACAGGAACAAGATGGTCATCGGGCATTGATGTGAAGTTGGACCTTCACATTTTGTGCTTGTTACGAGGTAAGTACACGTGATGGCGATGCGGGGGAAGGAAGCGTTTCTGGACATCTTTAAAACTGAACAAAATCATATATGTAATAGTGAAATCCGGGAAAAACTAGACCTTTTTGTACACATACATAATGGGGACATTCTTCATAACCCCGGAAGGGATTTCTGAGGAATGTCACCATTACGAATGTGCACTAAAGGGTTCAGCTTCATCCGGATTTCACGAACCATATTACATATGTGACATTATTTAGTTCGAAAGAAATCCAGAAACCGTCGCATTCGTTCCTTTCCTCGGATCACCACCGCATGTAGTACCTCTTAACAAGAACAAGATGATCATCGGTCGGTGTGCCTCATATTTAGGGTGGACACATACAAGCAGCCTTGGTGGACCCGACGCGCCAAGTGGGATGCACAAGATCATAACTTTGTGAAAATCACAAGGCGCACCGAACCACCAATGCCATGTGAGTGTGAACCAACTCTTTAAATCATCGGTATTTATTCAAAAGATCGAACGAACATCACAAGTAAAACTGCAATAACAGTTACAAATTTCTAACACAAAGTAAAAAAAACTCTAACTTAGTGAAATTTTCTAACACTAATTTAGTGAAATTTTCTAACTTAGTGAAATAATTCTAACTTAGTGAAATTTTATAACTTAGTGAATTTTTTCTAACACTAAAAAATTCTAACAATAAAAATTTCTAACACTCAAATTTTCTAACACTAAAAATTCTCTAACACTCAAATTTCTATTTTTTATAACACTAAAATTTCTAACTAAATTCTAACTAAAAAATTTCACACACTAAAATTCTATACCTAAATTTCTAACTAAATTTTTAACAGTAAACAAAATTGTAAAAAAAAAGCACTAAAAAAAACTCTGTTAATCTTACCTACAGAGAGCTCGGGGCGAGAGGCGACGGCGAGGGGCGACGGCGACGGGGCGACGGCGAGGGGCGCGGCCCGGCGAGCTCGATCGTCCACGGGCGCGGCGAGGGGCGACGGCGGACGGGCGCGGCGCGTCGGAGGCGGACGGGCGTGGGGGACGTGCGCGGCGCGACGTAGAGGAGCGGCGGCGGCGGCGAGGATCACCGGCGTCGAAATCAGGCAGCCTCATGGTGTCGCTCTGGATTTCGGCGCCGGTGACATAGAGGAATATGCAAGAAACTGATATGTGTTGCCCCGGGCGGTTGCTCCGCCCGGGATTATATAGGCGGGAGCCTTTTGCCCCGGTTGGTAACACGAACCGGGGCAAAAGGCCCAAAATTTCAGTTTTTTTTTCTGCCGCCAATTTTTTCCTTTCGAACATTTCAAATACTATTTAAAATACGTTTTCAAATATATTTGAAATGGTTTAGAATTTGGAGAAACTTTCAATATGAAAAGTGTTTAAAATTGCGTAAACATTTCAAATACATTTTCTATTTTATAAAATAATTATTCTAACTATTTAAACTAGTAACAATTTTTTAATTTTAAACATTTTTAAAAACCTATTTTATGAATGGTTTAGAATTTGGAGAAACTTTCAATATGAAAAGTGTTTAAAATTGCGTAAACATTTCAAATACATTTTATGTTTTATAAAATAATTATTCTAAATATTTAAACTAGTAACAATTTTTTAATTTTAAACATTTTAAAAAACCTATTTTATGAATGGTTTACAATTTGGAGATATTTTGTATATGAAAAGTGTTTAAAATTGCGTAAATATTTCAAATACATTTTCTGTTTTATAAAATAATTATTCTAACTATTTAAACTAGTTTATGACTGGTATAATCTGCAATGTTTGATACATTATTACAAAATAGTCTATCAATATTACATGAATCATGAAGGTTTAATACGTTATCACCAACTATTGTCGCCATTGTTTACTTCTCTATCGTAGCCATGGAGCATCTTCCTTATTTAACGCGATGCTTGGGTCAGTTTTCACTCTAAAGGGCGGAATTTCTTCAAATTTATCATAATCTTCTGACATGTCTGTCCTGTCCTCCACTCCCACAATGTTTTTTTCCCTGAAAGAACTATGTGCCGCTTCGGCTTACCGCACGATGTACTAGAATTCTTTTTTTTTCTTTTCCTCGGTTGGGTAGACATGTCTTTCACATAGAAAACTTGAGCCACATCTTTGGCTAGGACGAATGGTTCGCTTCTGTACCCAAGATTGTTGAGATCCACTGTTGTCATTCCGTACCGCTGGTCTACCTTTCCTGTCATCTTGACCATTGGCACCGAAATAGAGGGACCTTAAAATTAGGTCCCTAGTTAAGTTCTCATATATCCTCTATGTAACCATGTCCTTTGTCCCATTGTATCCGGTTGCATCGAAACGGACGCCACTATTCTAGTTGGTGTTCTTTTTATCTTGTGCGATCGTGTAAAATGTATTCCCATTTATCTCGTACCCTTGGAAAGTCAGTACAGTCGAAGATGGTGACCTGACCAACAAGTAGAGCTCATCTCCAACAGTGTTGTTATTCATGAGTTCTGCCTGCAACCAGGCACCAAAACTATCATGTGTTCATCATTAATCGAGGATTCAGACAGCCCCGGGTTTTTGAACCGTATAATATTCTTGTGTTTCTGGATATAAGGAGCCACCAAGGTGGACAATTGTAGAACTGTGTAGTGTGATTTAGTGAAAGAATGTCCGTCCATAAATATCTTTGCTTTCCTTCCTAGCGTGCCTTTTCCACTCAGTCTTCCCTCATGCCGCAATTCGGGAACACCAATCGACTTAAGGTCTGAAAGAAAGTCAACACAAAACTCAACTACCTCCTCTGTTCCATAACTCTTGGAGATGCTTCCTTCTGGCCTAGCACGGTTGTGAACATATTTCTTTAAGACTCCCATGAACCTCTCAAAGGGGAACATATTGTGTAGAAACACAGGACCGAGAATGGTAATCTCTTTGACTAGGTGGACTAATAGGTGTGTCATAATATTGAAGAAGCATGGTGGGTAAACCAACTCGAAGCTGACAAGACATTGGACTACATCTGTCTGTAACGCTGATAGACTTTCTGGATTGATTACCTTCTGAGAAATTGCATTGAGGAATGCGCATAAATTCACAATGGGTAGTCAAACATTTTCTGGTAGAATCCCCCTCAACGCAATCGGAAGCAATTGTGTCATCAACACGTGGCAGTCATGAGACTTCAGGTTTTGGAATTTTTTCTCCGCCATATTTATTATTCCCTTTATATTCGACGAGAAGCCAGACGGGACCTTGATACTATTTAGTGCTTCAAAAAAGATTTTCTTCTCTTCCTTGGTAAGAGCGTAGCTGGCAGGACCACCTTGAAACCCTTAGGATTCTTGCCGTCTCGTCCTTTCGTGTGTTGCTGGTCCTGTCGTGCTTCAGATGTATCTTTTGACTTCCCATACAAGCCAAAGAAGCCTAGCAGATTCACGCAGAGATTCTTCGTCAGGTGCATCACGTCGATCGCAGAGCTGACATCTAGGATTTTCCAATAGGGTAGTTCCCAAAATATAGATTTCTTCTTCCACATGGGTGCGTGTCCGTCAGCATCATTCGGAACAACTTGTCTGCCCGGACCCTTTCCAAATATTACTTTCAAATCCTTCACCATATCAAATACATCATCACTAGATCGAAGGATAGGCGTCTCCCGGGTATCTGCCTCACCATTGAAATGTTTGCCAGCTTTTCTTAAGGGGTGCTTGCGCGGAACAAAACGACGATACCCGAGGTACACAACCTTCTTACATTTATCCAGATATACACTTTTGGTGTCATCTAAACAATGTGTGCATGCATTGTATCCCTTGTTTGTATGTTCAGAAATGTTACTAAGAGCAGTCCAATCGTTGATGGTTACGAACAACAGCGCTCGTAGGTTAAATTCTTTTTGTACGTGCTCGTCCCACACAGGTACACCTTCTTCACGCCACAACTGTAAAAGTTCATCGACTAATGGCCTTAGGTACACATAAATGTCGTTGCCCGGTTGTCTCGGGCCTTGGATCAGTACTGGCATCATAATGAACTTCTTGTTCATGCACAACCAAGGAGGAAGGTTATAGATACATAGAGTTACAGGCCAGGTGCTATGGTTGTAGCTCTGCTCACTAAATGGATTAAATCCATCTGTACTTAGACCAAACCATAAGTTCCTTGCCTCACCTGCAAAGCGCGGGAACTTTCTCTCAGTTTTTCTCCACTGCGATCCATCAGCGGGGTGTCTCAACATCTCATCTTTCTTATGATCTTCCATGTGCCATCGCAAAAGTTTGGCATGCTCTTTGTTTCTGAACAAATGTTTCTACCGTGGTCACATCACTTTTGCATGAACCCTCTTCCTGGGTAGCTCACCCTCAACATCGCCAGGGTCGTCTGGTTTGATCTTATACCGCAATGGAGTGCATACCGGGAATTGTTCCAAATTCTCGTACTTCTCACCGCGGTAGAGGATGCAGTCATTAGTGCAGGCATGTATCTTCTCCACGTCTAATCCTAGGGGCATACACGCTTCTTTTTTTTGGTATGTACTGTCGGGTAATTCATTGTTTTTAGGAAGCTGCTTCTTCACTATTTGCAGCAACTTTGTAAATCCGCTGTCAGTCACACCGTTCTCGGCCTTCCATTGGAGCAATTCCAGTGTGCTGTCCAGCTTTTTTTGCCCGTCTTCGCAAGTTGGATACAATAATGTTTTGTGATCCTTTAACATCTGGTCGAACTTCACCCTCACCTTTTCAATATCTCTTTCTGTCTTTGCATCCGTAATAGCCTGGCCAAGATCATCGATGGGCTCATCTGGTGCCTGCAACTCTGATTCTACTTCATTGTTATCTTCCATTCCAGTACCGGCACCGTATTCAGGGAACATGTCATGATAGTTGTCATCATTCTCTTCTTCTTCGTTGTCTTCCATCATAACCCCTCTTTCTCCGTGCTTGGTCCAACAATTATAGCCAGGCATGAAACCGGATTGAAACAGGTGGAAGTGGATGATTCTGTGAGAAGAGTGTTCCTTCTGATTCCGACATACAGCACATAGACAACAGATAAAATTATTCCTCTTGTTTGCCCGGGCCACCTCGAGAAAATAATCCACGCCTTTCATGAACTCGGCAGAGCGTCGGTCAGCATACATCCATTGCCGGTTCATCTGCATTATATGATTATTAATTAAGAACTGTTACAGAACACCATGAATAGATAAATGACCAATGTTACATCGACAGATGAAAGGTTAAAGTTGGTACCTCGACCGAGGAGGAAAGAAGGACGAGAAAGCTTATTTAATTAAGAAGGACGAGAAAGCTTATTTAAGGACAGATGAAAGTGCGAGCTGAGATGGCGTTATTCTCTCGGGCATTTCATCAAACACCTTTTGTGCATAGGAGGGGAAAAAGTGAGCACACACCAGACAACTAGAAATATGTCCTCCAAAGTGAGTGGCATGAGGAAAAGAGACGGCTGGCAGGATTTATATATATAGTGGGGGGGTTATTTGCCCCGGTTGGTGGCTCCAACCGGGGCAAAAGACCCCCCACACCACGCGCCTAAACGGGCTCTGCTCGTCGAGGGCCTTTAGACCCGGTTGGAGCCACCAACCGGGGCAAATAACCCTCACACCACGCGCTCTGCTTGCCCCCGCCCCACCTCTGTAGTTTTTTGCACCGGGTGGTGGCCGAGCCGGGCGAAAGGGGTGCTCGCCAGTGGGTAAAAGCCCTGTTTTCCACTAGTGGTCGCACCCCTGCGACGCGTAGGGGTCGTCGAGCTCCTGCTAGTTTTTTCCGCTTTTAGGAGGATGGCCAGCAGTACACTGGTTCAGGAAGTTGTAGCGCAAGTAACCTCAGTTTTTCACACGGAGTATTTCTTTTGGTAGGGCCACTTTTCCAAGAGTGTGAAGATTGACAGACCTACTTTCCTACGTGACAGTGATACAGTCGCAAAAGCAGTAGCAAGAAGGATTTTTAATCATCCTTTTGTCCAATGGGACAGACGGCAAACGATAGGAAACTTTTTCAGGTTAATAGCACTACCAGTCTACCAGGTCATCTGTCCATGTATTCCAAATTATCAGTAGTGGCCATTTGAGTCAGCATAGCTTGAGCTGTACCAACTCAGCACATAACTCAGGCCATTTTCATGTAATTTCTCTCAAAGTAGCTTTGAAGCATTGAGTACACACATTAGGTCACTCCATATGCGTGGGACAGTTTGATTGGGTTAAAGTTCGGTTTTCGGGTTCGATTCTTAAATATTTACCCGCAAAAGAAATTTTTCATAAATAAATAAGAACTAACCCCTCACAACGACATATTTGTCATCGTTGTTGTAGTTGTCATCGTTGTTGTTGTTGTCATCGTTGTTGCTGCTGGTGCTGCTGCTGCTGGTGTTGTTGTTGTTGTTTCGCTTCCCAACTTCTCGATTTATTTTTTGTGGAAATTTAAGTTCGTTCGTGGCAACACACGGGCATTTGTGCTAATAAGCTCTAGTATAAAGACTCTGATCGAAAGATAAGTACACAGTTAATTGTTCTCTGACCAAGAACGAAGTTTGCCCTCACCAATTATGATTTCCTTTTTGCATCTTTATTGTGATTTCCTCTACTTGTTTCAACTTTAATTATATGAGAGGAAGTTGTTGTAAAAAATGACTTATGCATCGATAGATGTGATGCTTTTTGTCCGTATTTTATTTATCGACACCTCGCTCCATAAACATGTGGTCATGTTTACTGAGTTCAGTTTTGCTTGGGGACAAACGAGGTCTAAGCTTGGGGGGAGTTGATACGTCCATTTTGCATCACTATTTTATATTGTAATTTTGTGTTATTCATTGATATATTTCATCTTATGGTGCATTAATTATGTTATTTCATCTTATTTTGCATGTTTCATATTTTCTGGAGAATAAACACCGGGACCAGAAATCTGATGGAAAAAAGCACTGTCAAGATACCCTATTTTAGAAGATTAGAAGAAGAATGGGGGAATCGGTGATGTCTTAGAAGTTCAGAAGAGGGAGCTAGCCACGAGGGGACCCATAGGGGGGCCTCAGGGGGGCCCACACCATGGGGTGGCGCTCCCCCTCCCCCCCCCCCCCCCCCCCCCCCCGTCCGCGCCGCCAGGTGGTGTGGCCACCCTGGCCCACCTCTGGACGCCCCTTTCGCGTACTTGACCCCGGGGGAACCCAAAGCCCCAGAACATCATCAAAGAAATATTCTGTCGTAGCCTGGGGGCAGAAAACAACAGAGAGAGAAAAGCTCCCCGACAGGGAGAAATCTTTCGGGGAAATTCCTCCCTCGGGAGGGGGAATCATCACCATCGTCACCGTCATCGCTCCGGGCATCATCAAGATCGTCATCGTCATCATCATCACCACCAGCACCATCACCCTCACCATCCATCTCCATCCCGCTATAACAATTATGGTTCTATACCGTTGCTCTTCACTAGATCTCTCCCGGTGTGGATTACTTGTTAGTAGTTGATGCTTATGAGATTTATCGGTGTTTACACTTTAGGACCCGGTTGTTATTCATCATTCTATCACCTCTGATTATGATCCATATGATGTCTTGTGAATAGTTCGTTTAGTTCTTGAGGATATGAAAGAAGTCAAGATGTTAGTAGTAGAATTATGTTGAAGTAATATCTAGTGGTTTGATATTTAAGTTGTGGTGTTATTCTTATAGTGGTGTCATGTGAACATCGACTACATGACACTTCACCTTTATGGGCCTAGGAGGATGCATTGTGTATTTGGCTACTAATTGTGGGGTTGCCGGAGAGACAAAAACCTAAACCCCCGTTAGGAAACCAATGCACGAGGGAGTGTAGGATCTCAGAGTTTTAAGGCTATGGTTAGATTTATCTTAATTGCTTTCTTATATTTGCGGATGCTTGCAAGGGGTTTAATCATAAATATGTATTAGTCATAGTTGGGAAGTGCATTAGCATAGATTCACCCACACAAAACCTATCAAAACAATAAGTATTAATCAACCGTATGAAACAAAAGTGCTTGACAAAGTTTCCATGTGTACTCGAGACGTTTGGTAATAATAAGTAGAACAACCGGCTTGTCCTTTACTTTTAAAATGATTGGGTCACTCGCTGCAATTATATTTACTGTCTTTTATTTACTCGCACTTTATTTATCTGCTATATCAAAAACCACCAAAAATCTGTTTGTTAGTGTTTACAGTGAATCCCCTACCCAACCTGTTTGTCAACACCTTGTGCTTCTTGTTGGGTTTGCCACTGTTATTTATTGAAAGTATTACGATACACCCCCTATACTTATGGGTCATCATCTAGCCTCATACACTTTGTAAGCACAATAATATGTGAGATACTAGTGATTATAAGAGAATATTGCAGATGCCCGGTGGTTGGAGTTGCGGTGGGGCACTCAACAACTGGATTTTTAGTCCCGTCGGGACCGAATTTTATACTAGTGATCATAATGACTTGCTAAAACAATTACCAAAAATATGGTAGATAATAGTAGGAGTAACGGTAAAAATTAAATAAACAACCAGCAATCCTTGTCAAGGCATGAAAAAAATGGGTGCTCGATATTATTTTGTTAAAAAAATAAGCTCGAGGTTGCCTCCACATCCGCTTAACCAAATTATCTTCATCGAGAATGACACTTCGACAAAATAATCAAAGGAACACTTAGATTTCAGTGGCAGTTTCAATAAGTTGCCATAAATATTTAGTTCTAAATCAGACAAGTTTATCCGTTATACCCAAGTATACAGGGAGTTAACGGGAAAAAAACCTGTAGTATGTAAATCCCATCTAGATTAGTCCTGTTGTGAAACTTAGGCCTTGGAAAATAGCATTACTGTACAGGTACATGGATCTGCGCACAGTAATGTGCCACAAATCATGCTGGCATGCATGCATGCAAATTATCATGTGTTTACTTTCCCAAAAATATTCACCAAATTCCATCGAATAACATTACATTTTTTTTTGAAACGGAAAATCCAACCTCTGCATATTGAATAACATTACATGAATCAAAATCCAAAATATCGGATATACCCGTCCGGGAATGTTCTTGAATGGTTAGAAAGAATTAAGTAGAAGCCAGAAGATCCAACTTTTGTCGGCCAAAGAGGGTATGTTTTGGTGGAGCTTCCTCTGAAATACGAACATTAAGAGATGTTCTCATCTATATATGCGTCCCATGACAAGTGACCCATCTTATTAGAAATTGTGAGTTGTACCACAAGTACAGCCAGGGGCGGAGCGTCATGGAGGCCATACCGGGCCTTGGCCCAGTCTTTGGAAGATGAAAAACACTAATTTTAGGTTAAATTACACATGTATTCACCCATAATTGGCCCAGTTTAATTCATATGGCCCAGTCTATAGAAGTTGCGATGGGCTCGGGCTATGTTTGGCCCATCCTTTGTGTGCAGTCACGCTCCGCCAGTGAGTACAACTGACTCTTAACTAAATGGAGAAATTGTTCTCAAAAAAAAAAAACTAAATGGAGAAATGGCGACGTTGCAAAACAATATGAGGCTCCTTACGTAAACACTCAAGAAGTATTAGCAAGACTCAAAATCTCAACTGAAATTTACAACTAAAAAAGGTAAGAAAGATCTAGCTATGTATGGTAATGTTCCTCTCGTCCAGCACTCATCCCGCTTGTAGTCGGGGTGATTCATGGAACAGATAAAGTTCTTCCAAACATCAGCTATGCTTGTACAACATTCCCGCGACATCCTGGCTTACAGCACTCTTACTGTCGGGCTCGTCTACTTTCTGTTCGATCTTTCCCGAGCGTCGATCGATACCACTTCAGAGTATTAGTGAAATTCCTCATGCCTTCCAGTCCTACGTACCATACTAGCTCCTTTGTTATTTTTTATTTGGGTTTCATCGTGAAGCTCCTATCGTTGCTCTTATAGTCTGAAGGAAAAGGAGGGCCCTTGCAGTTGTTGAGTGTAGGTACCTAGTGTATTCAATAACATGTTTTGCCAAAAGACACATGTAGTGCCGTTGAAAATGTCTATCTTAATTAGTCATTTTGGCTAAGAAAAATAGTGTTGATCATATGATACTCCCGTTCATGTTTATAAGGGGTATAGTTTTTTCCCGAAATTCAAACTTAACTATTTTTTACCATGATTTTTGAAAAAAAAACATCAATATTTTAAATACCAGGAAAATAAAATATAAAAATAAACATATGTATCTAAAGATACTGATTTTACATTGTAAATGCTAATAATATTTTCTAAAATTTTAGTCAAAGATAGTCAAGTTTGATTTTTCGGAAAAAACTATACCCGCAACAACGGAGGGATTTCATGATTGGATTTCCATTTCATGATTGGAATCGTGCCTCCTTTCATGATTGGATTTCCATTTCAATCACTTGCGATACATCGACAGATCAAGTTTTGCACTGAAAATGTGGGCTTCCACAACATCTACACTTCCCCTTTATTTTCCCTATTTGTCTTTTCCCTTAAGGGCTCCTTTGATTTGGAGGATAGATAGAGGAAAGTGTAGGGTTTGGAAATTTTCCCTCGATGTCACTGTTCATTTCTTTGATTTGTGGGAATGGTGAGGGAAAAATAGAGGAAAACTTCCAACTGATCCCGCGTTCAAGGCAAAACGTACATGAACACAAAAATGAACTCAGACCTCATTTTTTGAATCCTATGCACAAGGAACTAGGCATGTTTTACACATGTCAACCTTTTCCATTTCGATTCCTTTCATATTCCTTTGATACTCCAATCCTATGAATCAAAGAGGCCTTAGCCAGATCTTTTTCTTATTAACTATGTGAGGAGACATTCCTCGTCCACCACTCATCTCCATTCATGCTGATCTGTTGTGGAGTTCCATGAGAGGGATGTGGGAAGTGGTCAACGAGCATGTAATGGCTATGATTCCCAACATAAAATGAGTATGTACAACATCCCCGCAACATCCTAGCCTGCAGCACCATCAGTTTCAAGCTGACAATTGTTTACTCGCCTACATGTGGTTCCTGGCTCTCTGATCGCCGATGGCTCCCATTTGCAACGGGGGCCTGCACAAGCATTAGAGAAACTCCTGATGTCTTCCAGACCTACGTACGAAACTAGCTAGTTAGATATATTCTGCTGGCACCTACGAAGCAACACTTGGCATGAATTAATTTACTGGCTCTGTATGTCCGAAGCGGTCCTCGCGGTTTTTCAGCATGTACAAAGTGTATTCAATAATTTGGTGACACTCACCGCTACAGAACCAAACATCCAAGTGGAAGCAAAAAACAAGGAACAATACATCCGAGTTTGTGGAAAATGTCTCAGTTTTTTTCTATATTCAGTAAGAAAAATAGTGCCAATAACATGATAATATCATATATATGTTCCACTGATTTTTCAACTCGTTATGATATTATTCCCTCAAATTTATAGTTTGTTAATGTTACCATGATAGTTTGTGTTGAAAAACTTGCAGTTCAGATCCACCCACGTCCTGAATTACAATATAGATAAATAATAACTATATACGGCGATCCATAATTATGGTTGGTGATTGTAGACATATGTACATCTTCTTATAAACCATTTACACATTAGTAATAGCATCAAGCACTAGGAACTAGATCACGGGAAATACCAACTGCTTCAATTTAAACATTAAGTTCGCAACACCCCCCCCTCCCCCCCCCCCCCCCCCCCCCCAGCCCCAAGAATTTTAATGAGATCATTTGAATAATACATCTAATTATACCCAAAAAAAATGTTAGAACAGAATATAAACATTTTAATTTCAAACAAAAATATTTGATTTACCTTCTCTCTATGGATCGTCCCTGTACTGTTACCATGTGCGACATCTAGGCAATCACATGCTAAACGAGCATGGTGTTTCTGCTCTTTGTACTCCTTCGTGCACCAACTACACGCCATGCCTCTATATTTTTCGAAATGGAGGTTGAGATCCTGCTTCTACATCAAAACGATGCACACAACGTATTTTTCTCAATAATTATTCAACGGAGCCTTACAAAACAATAAATTTTAAAAAAGTCTGAAACCGCCTTTCTTGCAACGGTGCCGCTACCCCTATCAAATTGATGAAGCTGGTGAACATTGTCAAAACCGTCTGCCCGGACCTCACACCAACGCACATCATCTACAACCGAAGGCCTCAACCAAGCCACCCCATGGCAGGTCGGGAGCACTACCGGTCTAGCAGACTCAAAGTGGGCACTCGGGCGCTCGCTCTAGAAGCCGACGCCACCATCTTCCATAACCCCATATTCAGAGTATCAATGCATTAATCTTGCCAAGTCTGCCATCGACATCGCTACGAAGCCAGACAACATCACCATCTTGTGTGGTTCCATCAACCCGCGTTCGTTGCCGAGATACCGATGCCCCATGTCGTCGAGACTCGCCATTTTTTATGCGGTAGAAACAACACCGCTCCTCCTCTAATCCATCTAGCAGTAGCTGCTCTAAAACGATGTCCACGAGAGGTAGACAACGCTGAACGTTGCCATCGTCCGATTAGGGAGACCTAGATTTAGGGTTTCCCTGAGCGGCCTAAGGGAGCAGACAAGAACTGCACTGACGATGGCTTCATCTGCCTCCATTCCACCAGAGTCACTCTAGTATATCGTATGGTAGGCTACTCAACTATATCTGCCAGAAAAATTATACTTTTTTAGTCCAACGAACCACACATTTGCATCCCCAATAGTATAAAGTACAATGCTAATGTAGACCATGCAAGCACAATTACATCGGGACATGAGCAGGAACGTCTGAAAAAAACCCTCGCCAGCACGACCACGAGTCAATGTAAGATGAGTTGATCCTTAAAGTGGCTCGTGACGTTTTCCTTATTCATGTATGTCTCGTGTGGTAGAGGATTTTAAATGGTTGGTTGCACACCTTGTCGATTTTGGCCGGTTTAGTGCACATGCACAAGGAGTTCCGATAGTGGCTTGACATGGCTTTTATTTCTAGACGAGATACCATTGTGGTTCCGAGCACACAGTGATGGTTGCAACAGATCTTGGACCAAAGAAATCAACCTAATGGCCACTAAGAAATCATCCATTGTCCATGGTAAAACCATGTGACATAACTTTCGCTCTAGCGCCAAATGAACACTTTAAAGATGGAGAAGTGTATCGGTGCGCCACGCCATCCAAACCAAGACATGAACTCCATGGTAATGTACTCTTGGCCTTTTTGCCCGAACTCCATGAGCACCTTATGTTGAACCTTGTGCAACAACACGCATGATCGTAACCAACAGGTACATGAGAGACGAATGCAAAGAAGATTCCTTTTTTGGGTCAAATACAATGTCATTTATGCATAGCCAAACACACCATCCAGTACCAACCAAAATAAGTGATCATAATCACTTATATACCCTCATAGCCTTTGTAAGCACCAAAAATATGCGAGATGCTAGTGATCATACGAGAACAGGGCAGATGCCCAGTGGTTGGAGTTGCGGTGGGCGCGCTCAACAACTGGAGTTCGAGTCCCGTTAGCACCGAATTCTATACTAGTGATCATAATGACTTGTTCAAAAAAACACCAAAAATATGTGAGATACTAGTAGGAGTAACAATAAAAGTTAAATAAACAACAAGCGATCCTTGTCAAGGCATAACAAAAATGGGTGCTCGATATTATTTTGTTAAAAAAATAAGCTCATTGAGGTTGCCTCCACATCCGCTTAACCAAATTATCTTCATTAAAAATGACACCGCGACAAAATAATCAAAGGAACACTTAGATTTTGGTGATAGTTTCAATAAGTCGCCATAATATATAGTTCTAGATCAGACATGTTTATCCGTTATATCTAAGAATACATGGAGTTAACAGGAAAAAAAACTATAGTATGTAAATCCCATGTAGATTAGTCCCGCTATGAAACTTAGGCCTTCGAAAGTAGCATTACTGTACATGTACATGGATCTGTGCATACTAATATGTGCGTGTGCCACAAATCATGCTGGCATGCATGCATGTAACTTATCATGTATTTATTCTCCCAAAAATATTCACCAAATTTCATTGAATAACATTACATGAATCAAGATCCAAAATATCGGATATACCCGTCTGGGAATATTTTTGAATTGTGAGAAATAATGAATTAGAAGCTAGAAGATCCAACTTTTGTCGGCCAAAGAGGGTATGTTTTGATGGAGCTTCCTCTGGAATACGAACATTAAGAGATGTTCTCCCCTATATATGCATCCCATGACAAGCGACCCCATCATATTAGAAATGGTGATTTGTACTACAAGTATAGCTGACTCTTAACTAAATGGAGAGACGACGACGTTGCAAAATAATAGGAGGCTCCAGAAGTATTGGCGAGACTCAAAGTCTCAACTGAAATTTACAACTCAAAAAGATAGGAAAGAGCTATGTGTGGTGACGTAGCACTCATCCCGCTTGTCCTTTCTGATTCGCAGGTGAACAGCGTGAGAGGGAAGTGGTCAATCTGCTTGTAGTCAGTGTGCTTCATGGAACAATAAGGTGCTTCCAAACATCATGTACAACATTCCCGCCTACAGCACTCTTATTGTCGGGCTCGTCTACGTTGTGTTCCGTCTTCCCTGAGCGTTGATCGATACCATTTTCAAGGGTGGCCTACGCAAATGTTAGTGAAATTCCTCATGTCTTCGAGTCCTCGGTACCATACTAGCTCCTTTGGTATTTTTTATTAGGTTTCATCGTGAAGCTCCTATCGTTGATATTAGATTCTGAAGAAAAAGGAGCTGCCCTCGCAATTGTTGAGTGTAGGTACCAAGTGTATTTAATACTCCCTTCGTACGGAATTAAATGTCACAAAGTTTGACAAAAGTGGATGTATCTAGACATAATTAAATACATCCACTTTTGTCAAACTTTGTGACACTTAATTCCGGACGTAGGGAGTAACTGGTTTCGCCAAAAGACACATTTAGTGTCGTTGAAAATGTCTATCTTAACTAGTCGTTTTGGGTAAGAAAAAGAAGTGCCAATAATATGATACCCCCGTTCATGTTTATAAGGGGTATAGTTTTTACCCGAAATTCAAACTTAACTATCGTTGACCAAGATTTTTGAAAAAAAACTATCAGTATTTTAAATTCCAGGAAAATAAAATATAAAAATAAATATCTGAATCTAAAGATGCTGATTTTACATTGTAAATGCTAATAATATTTTCTAAAATTTTGGTCAAAGATAGTCAAGTTTGACTTTTTGGAAAAAACTATACCCGCAAAAACGGAGGGATTTCATGATTGGATTTCCATTTCATGATTGGAATTGGCGCCTCCTTTCGTGATTGGATTTCCCTTGCAATACATCAACATATGAAGTTTTGCACTGAAAACATGGGCTTCCACAACATCTACACTTCCCTTTTCTTTGTCCTATTTGCCTTTTCCCTTAAGGGCTCCTTTGTTTTGGAGAATAAATAGAGGAAAGTGTAGGGTTAGAAAATTTTTCCTAGATGTCACTGTTCACTTCTTTGATTTGTGGGAATGGTGAGGGAAAACTATAGGAAACTTTCCTACAGATCCCACGTTCAAGATATAACGTACATGAAAACAAAAATGTACTCAGACCTTATTTTTTAAATCCTATGCACAAGGAAATTAGGAAAGTTTTATGCATGTCATCCTTTCCCATTCCACATCCTTTTATATTCCTTTGATACTCCGATCCTATGAATCAAACAGGCCCTTAGCCAGTTCTTTTTCTTATTAGCTATGTGTGGAGACGTTCCTCGTCCACCACTCATCTCCATTCATGTTGATCTTTTGTGGAGTTCCATGATAGGGATGTGGGAAGTGGTCAACCAGCATGTAGTGGGGATTATTCCCAACATAAACTGTGTATGTACAACATCCCTGCAACATCCTAGCCTGCAACACCATGAGTTTCAGGCTGACAGTTGTTTACTCATCTACATGTGGTTCCTGGCTCTCTAATCGTCGATAGATGCCATTTGCAACGGGGGCCTGCGCAAGTATTAGAGAAACTCCTGATGTCTTCCAGACCTACCTACGAAACTAGCTAGTTAGATATTTTCTGCTGGCACCTACGAAACAACACCCGGCATGAATTAATTTGCTCGCTCTGTATCGTGAACCTCTTGTCGCTGCTTTTATAGTCCGAAGCAATCCTCGCGGTTGTTCAGCATGTACGAAGTGTATTCAATAATTTGGTGACACTCACCGCTATAGAACCAAACATCCAAGTGGAAGGAAAAAAGAAGGAACAATACATCCGAGTCCGTGGAAACGTCTTGGTCTTTTTCTTTCTATATTCAGTAAGAAAAATAGTGCCAATAACATGATAATATCGTATATATGTTCCACCGGTTTTTAAACTCGCTAATATATTATTCCAAATATATAATGTGTTAATGTTATTATGATAATTTGTGCTGAAAAACTTGCAGTTCAGATCCACCCATGTCCTGAATTACAATATAGATAAATAATAACTAAATGCGGCGAGCCATAAATATGGTTGGTGATTGTAGACATATGTACATCTTCTTATAAACCATTTATGCATTAGTAATAGCATCAAGCACTAGGAACTAGATCACGGGAAATACCAACTACTTTAATTTAAACATTAAGTTTGCAACACCCCCCACAAGAATTTTAATGAGATCATTCAAATAATACATCCAATTATACCACAAAAAACAATGCTAAAACACAATATAAATATTTAAATTTCAAACAAAAATATTTGATTTACCTTCTCTCTATGGATCGTCACCGTACCTTTACCATGTGCGACATCTAGGCAAACACAGATTAAACGAGATGGTGTTTCCGCTCTCTCGTACTCCTTCGTGCACCAACCACACGCCATGCCACTATTTGTTTTGAAATGGAGGTTGAGACCCCGCCTCTGCATCAAAACGATGCACACAACATTTTTTTTATTAATGATTATTCAACAAGCCTTACAAAATAATACATTAAAAAGTCGGAAACCACCTTCCTTGCAACATGTGCCGCTACACTTATCAAATTGATGAAGGTGGTGAACATGGTCAGAACCGTCTTCCCGGACCTCACAACAAAGCACATCATCTACAACCGAAGGCATCAACCAAGCCGCCCCATGGCAGGTTAGGAGCACTACCGGTCTAGCAGACTCAAAGTGGGCACTAGTGCGCTCTCTCTACAAGCCGACGGCACCATCTTTTGCAACCCCACATACATAATATCAATGCATTAATCTTGTCAGGCCTGTTGTCGACATCGCCATGACGCCAGACAACGCCACCATCATGTGCAGGTCCATCAACCCGCGTCTATTGTCGAGACCCCGATGCCCCATGCCGTCGAGACTCGTCATTTTTTACACGGTAGAAACAACACCGCTCCTCCTCTAATCCTACTAGCCAGTTGGTGCTCTAAAATGATGTCCACGAGAGGTAGACAACTCTGAACGTCGCCATCGTACTATTAGGGAGACCCAGATATAGGGTTTCCCCGAGCAGACTAAGGGATCGGACAAGAACTGCACTGACGATGGCTTCATCTGGCTCCATACCACTAGAGTCATTCTAGTGTATCGTCTCGTAGGCTACTCGACTATATCTTCCAGAAAAAATATACTTTGTTAGTCCAAAGAACCTCACATTTGCATCCCCAATAGTATAAAGTACAATGCTAATGTAGATTGTGCAGAGACAATTACATCAAGAAATGAGTAGGAACGTCTAAAAAAGCCCTCGCCAGCACGCCCACGAGTCAATGCAAGATGAGTTGATCCTTAAAGTGGCTCTTGCCGTTTTCCTTATTCATGTATGTCTCGTGTGGTAGAGGATTATAAATGATTGGTTGTAAAATCGATTTTGTCCAGTACAGTGCACATGCGCGAGGAGTTCCGATAGTGGGTTGACTTGGCTTTTATTTCTAGACGATATACCATTGTGGTTTCGATCACACAGTGATGATTGCAACAATTCTTGGAGGAAAGAAATCATCCTAATGGTCACTAAGACATCATTCAATGTTGACATGACTTTCACTCTAGCGTCAAATAAACACTTCAAAGATGGAGAAGTGTATCGGTGCGCCACGCCATCCAAACCAAGACATAAACTCCATGGTAATGTACTCTTAGCTTTTTTGCCCGAACTGCATGAGGACCTTATGTTGAACCTTGTGCAACAACACGCATGACCGTAACCAACGGGTACATGAGAGACGAATGCAATGAAGATTTCTTTTTTGGGGGTCAAATACAACAATCATTTATACATAGCCAAACACATCATCCAGTACCAACCAAAATAAGTGATCATAATCACTCATCTACCCTCGTAGCCTTTCTAAGCACCAAAAATATGCGAGATACTAGTGATCATAAGAGAACAGGGCAGATGCACAATGGTTGGAGTTGCGGTGGGCGTGCTCAACAACTGGAGCTCGAGTCCCGTCCGGACCAAATTCTACACTAGTGATCATAATGACTTGCTAAAAAACCACCAAAAAATGTGAGACACAGTAGGAGTAACAGTAAAAGTTAAATAAACAACGAGCAATCCTTGTCAAGGCATAACAAAAATGGGTGATCGATATTATTTTGTTAAAAAAAATAAGCTCATCGAGGTTGCCTCCACATCCGCTTAACCAAATTATCTTCATTGATAATGACACTTCAACAAAATAATCAAAGGAGCACTTAAATTTCAGTGGTAGTTTCAATAAGTCGCCACAAATATTTAGGTCTAAATCATACATGTTTATCCGTTATATCTAAGAATACATGGAGTTGACTGGAAATAAATCCTGTAGTATGTAAATTACATGTTGAGAGATTAATGGATATATATCTCTAGCAAACTCGCAGGATAAATTTAGCCGGAAGTTAACACAATCGCGTGCGTACTCAGTTAAATCTTATTACGAAGATCAAATGAATGGGAATACGCGTTTCCTTCATAGGTATCTTTGGCGTTTGAAGTTCCTCTTAAAATAAAAATATTCTTGTGGTTTCTTTATCGTAAACAACTATTGACTAAGCATAATTTGGTGAAGAGGACATGGACCGGGTGTACGAAGTGTGCGTTTTGCGGCTATGAAGAGACGGCTGATCACTTATTCATTACCTGTGATTTTGCTAAAAAAAATGGAGGCTAGTTCATTTTACTTTTAGTATAACTCCACCTTTATCGATAACTAATTTTTTTTTGGTTCTTGGTTACATGGGGTGGACAAGGTTACCAAAGCAAGTATACGCATTGGTGTACCTTCTTTTATTTGGGAAATTTTGAATTGCCGAAACGATGTGATTTTTAACAATTTGAAAGTTGGTCATTTTTTGCAGATAGTTCACCACGCTAAACATTGGATATGTCTATGGTTCTTCCTACTTCCCGAAGGCTAACGAGGACGTTTGCATTATCTATACACCCGGCTCTTGGTGGTTGTACGGACTATTTTTAACCAGGCTGACTGGTTGCACACTAGGAGATTACAGCATGTGTAATTGTCCTCTTTTCATGATTTTCCGTTGGCGGGTCTACACAGCCACGGTTCGGTTTTGTTAAGTTGTAATTTGGATATGATCGTACACTAAACCTTATGCGATTTAATATAATAAACCGTGTGCATCTACTAGATGCAGAGACTGGAGTTTCCGTTTCAAAAAAAAAAGTAAATCCCATGTCGATTAGTCCTGTTCTGAAACTTAGCCTCTCGAAAGTAGAATTACTGTATATGTACATGGATCTGTGCATAGTAATATGTGCGTGTGCCACAGGTCATGCTGGCATGCATGCATGTAAATTATCATGTATTTATTCTCCCAAAAATATTCACCAAATTCCATTGAATAACATTACATGAATCAAGATCCAAAATATCGGATATTCCTGACCAGGAATGTTTTTGAATGATCGGAAAAAATAAGTAGAAGCTAGAAGATCCAATTTTTGTCGTCGGCCAAAGAGAGTATGTTTTGATGGAGTTTCCTCTGAAATACGAACATTAAGAGATTTGCTCCTGTATATATATGCGTTCCATGACAAGTGACCCCATCATATTAGAAACGGTGAGTTGTACTACAAGTATAGCTAACTCTTACCTAAATGGAGAGACGACGTTGCAAAATACTCCCTCCGTTTCTAAATATAAGATGTTATAGCTATTGCTCATGTTGTCTATATGCGTATTAATATGAGTGAACATATACACTAAAAGTTGTCTAGATACATGTCCACATATGTGAATGTGGAAAAGGGCTAAAACATGTTACATTTAGAAACGGAGGGAGTACAAAATACTGTAATATGCGCTCGAAGTATTAGCGGGACTCGAAGTCTCAAGTGAAATTTACAACTTAAAAAGGTAGGAAAGAGGTATGTGCGCTGACGTTCCTTCCTCGTCCAGCACTCATCCCGCTTGTCATTTCTGATTTCTTGGGGAGCAGCGTGAGAGGGAGGTGCGAAGTGGTCAATCTGCTTGTAGTCGGGGTGCTTCATGGAACAGATAAGGTGCTTCCAAATATCATGTACAACACTCCCTCCTACAGCACTCTTACTGTCGGGCTCGTCTACATTCTATTCCATCTTGCCTGAGAATCGATTTATACCATTTTCAAGGATGGCCTACGCAAGTGTTAGTGAAATTCCTCATGTCTTCCAGTCCTAAGTACCATACTAGGCTAGCTCCTTTGATATTTTTTATTAGGTTTCATCGTGAAGCTCCTATCGTTGCTCTTATAGTCTGAAGGAAAAGGAGCGGCCCTCGCAACACTAGTGGAACATGGGCATTAGTCCCGGTTGATAAGGCCCATTTGTCCCGGTTGTGCTACCGGGATGGGCCGGCCGGGACAAATGGCCCTCCCCATTGGTCCCGGTTGTACCAGACCCGGGATGGGTAGCGATGGCCCACGTGGCGAACAAGGCCAGGGACTTCGTCCCGGTTCATTTTAGGAACCGGGATGGATACCTTTTCTAATAAAACAAATATTCCGCCCACTTTTTCTGGCGTGGCAGGTTTTTTTCCTTTTTCATTTTTTTTTGGCTCCTGTCCCGCAATCCCCAACCGGCCTCCCCTTCCCCAACCGCGCTGGCCCACGTCTTTAATTAAGCCCACTGGCCACATTTTGGTCAAAGGACCGACTGGCCCGCGTCTTTTATTATAAGCCCACTGGCTACATTCGGTCAAAGGGGCCACCGGCCACACGGGGTCAAAGGGGCCACTGGCCAGCGGCCTAGTGGCTGGCCCGCCCAGTCCCTTAAATTAAGACCACAGGGACGCGCGGTCAAAGGGCCCACTGCCGCCTCGTCTTCCCGCGCCTCCACTTCCCCACGCGCGCGCGGCCACGAACGGCACACCTCGCCCCCCCCCCCCCCGCATTCATGGCCGCCTGCAACCGCCGCCACGTTCCGGCCGCCGGTTGGCATGCCAGCCTCCCCCGGGTCCTTTTTAAAGGGCCCCCGCCATCCGTACATCTCATTCACCCCGGCCGCGTCCCAGCCAAAGTAACCCTAGCCACCATGTCGCGCTGGTTCAAGCGGCCCAGGAACGACCACGAGGCCGGGTCCTCGAGTGGCGCCGGCCAGAGAGGCTCCGGCGTTCCACCGCCGCCGGCGGAGGCCTTCGGCTTCGGCCCGGGAGGCGTCCGCATCGGCGGACAGCCGCTCGTCCCCGCTCCGCCTCCGGCGTCACGCGCGCCGCCCCGCGCCGCGCCCAAGGGCAAGCGCTTCCGCCGGTACGTCCGGAAGGAGGAGGCCGAGTGGCACTGGGAACGCGCCACGCCGGTGTTCTGGCCGGACGTCCACCTTCCGGACGGCTGGCACCTGAACCCGCAGCGCATCCCCGTGCCGCCGGCCCCGTCCAGCAGCGAGGCCTTGCGCGAGGAGATCGACCGCCGGCGCGCGCTCCTGCCGGCCCAGCTCCTCAGGGACCGCGCGTACGCGCGCAGCTCCCCGAACTGGGCCGTCTGGCTCCAGCAGGAGCACGACCAGCGCCGCCGCTCCTTCATCCCCACAGCCCAGGAGGTGAGCACCGCCGACTACCCCGCGCCACCGCCGGGCAGGGAGCCGGAGCTTTGGCTCCTGGAGGACATCGTCGACAACGTCGTCGAGGACGACGACCCCGAGCTCCAGGCCGGCTTGGAGGAAGCCTACGTGGCCTCCCGCCGCTCCCTCGTCGAGGACGAGGTCAAGCGGTGGGAGCAGGTCCTGGCCGCCGCTGCCGCCGACGGCGCAGCCATGCCGCCCCCTGCGGCGCCTGCCCCTTGGTGGCAGGTAATGAACGCCGACTTGGAGGCCTCCGAGGACCAACCGGCGCCACAGCCGCTGCCCCCCGGCCTGGAGTACGGGATGACCTGGGCCTGGACCGGCAACGTATGGTCGCCGGAGGAGCTGCCCCCGCCACCGCCGCCGCAGTAGGAGGTGCTGCCCCCGCCACCGCCGCACGCGTCCCCGATGCCTCCACAGCCACCGGCGGGCCCGCCCCAGCTGCCTGCCCACCTGTGGCAGGCACCACCCTACCACTGCATCTCCTCCGACGAGGAGGAGTAGGCTGGCGCCGGTGCGCCCCCCTAGGCTAAGCTACCCACCCCCCCCCCCCCCCCCAAGAAACGGCCGGCCGCCTGTGGCCGCGCCGCCGCCCCCTATATGTAAGCACGGCCGGCCGCCTGTGGCCGCGCCGCCCCCCTATGTAAGCAAGGCCCCCGGGCCTTTTTTTAATATATATTTGTGTCCCTAGTCCAACGTGTTCCTAGTCCAACCCCGCCGGCGGAACCAGCGCCGGCGGGATCTTCCTACTCGTTCCCGCCGCCGGCAGGGATTCGCCAAGCCATGTCCGCTGTCCTGGGTGGTCGCTCGGCCTGGAGAGAGGGCCGAGATATTTATACAACTGGGCCTCTAGTCCCGGCCCGTGCCACCAACCGGGACTAGAGCCCCTTTGGTCCCGGTTGGTACCACGGTCCGGGACCAAAAACTTATTTCGAATTTCGGTAACACCTTGCGCGCCCAAAAAAATTTAGCGCCAAAATTTGAAAATTGTTAAGTTTGCACATTAACAACTTCTATATACTTTCGAATTTGACAAAAATTCCAACATGAAAAATGCTAGAATTTGCATAACTAATTCAAATCCATTTTTCGTTTAACTAAATAATTATTCTAACTATTGAAACTATTAATTATTTTACCATTTGTATATAATTTGAATATAAATATCTTACAATTTTGTTTTCTCTCGTGATCTTCCGAGTTAGTCCAGAGCATACAAGGCATCCCGGGTGATTTATATAAAGTTCGACAAAGCGAGTTGTACCTTATTGACACGGTGAATTTGAGATCTTCGTCTACAACAGAAAAACCATAGTTTTCCTTCGAAGGTTTACTCTGGGCATTCTTTCACCATCTTTTCAAAACATAGTGTGGTGGAATTTCTTTGATATTTCTGATCTCAAAAACCTTCAGTACCTGGCAACACGGAAGACCTACATTTTCAAACTTCTTGCAGCTACAAATGTATTCTGATGAGTCGAATCTAACAAAATGACCCCGACGCCTGTTTTTGGCAGTTATCTCATACTCGGATATGGGTCCAATTTCGCCACAGTTATAGACCACGCAATCCAAGATCAGTTCAAATTCTAATCTGAAAATCTCAAACAGTGCAGGAGTGTATGCATTAGCAGCTTGCCAAAGTAACCGCCGAGGTGCAACCATTTGCGTCATTTGAACTCCAAGGTAGTACCGAAGATCTATTTCTATTTTAAGGATATCTGTCAGGATGGTATCCGTACTATCACTTCGAAGTGTGCCTGCAATATCTGCCTACAGTTATCTCATACTCGGGTGGATGTGTCGCTGGTTGGAATAATAATGAAGTCAGGCTGGTCATAGTTGTCAGCTTTTTACCGGTCAATACAAAATACTGATCATGTATTCCACGCTTATTATTACACATCACCAACAGACGGAGGAGAGAGAAACAGAAAAGTGGGTGGGTGTGCCGCTGGTTGGAATAATAATGAAGTCAGGCTGGTCATAGTTGTCAGCTTTTTACCGGTCAATACAAAATACTGATCAAACAGAACTATATGATCATGTATTCCACGCTTATTATTACACATCAACAACAGACGGAGGAGAGAGAAACAGAAAAGTGGGTGGGTGTGCCGCTGGTTGGAATAATAATGAAGTCAGGCTGGTCATAGTTGTCAAGCACTCAATGCTTGCCAGCTTTTGACCGATCAATACAAATTATTGGTCAAACTTGCACCTACTCCATTCATAATCACAGAATATGTATAAATATCATTTTGGCTAACAAAATCTCGTTCATACTACGTTATAAGAACTATGATCATGTATTCCACGTTTATTATTACACATCACCAACAACATCCCTATCTAGTCTTCTGAATTTTCTTCGTGTCCCTTGCTTATGATCGCTTCGGCCGTAACCATGGAGCATTTAACGGGATGGTGGGGTCAGCTTTCACTGTGAAGGGTGGAATTTCAACAAACTTATTATAATCTTCTGACATGTCTGTCGTGTCCTCGATTCCCACGATGTTTCTTTTCCCTGAGAGAACTATGTGACGCTTCGGCTCATCGTATGATGAATTTGTTTCCTTATTTTTTCTTTTCTTCGGTCTGGAAGACATGTCCTTCACATAGAAGACCTGAGCCACATCATTGGCTAGGACGAATGGTTCGTCATTGTAACCAATATTGTTGAGATCCACTGTTTTCATTCCATAAAGCGGGTCTACCTTTACCCCTTCTCCATTCAGATTGACCCATTTGCACTTGAACAAAGGGACCTTAAAAGAAGGTCCATAGTCTCCCATATCTCCTCTATGTAACCATAGTATGTGTCATTTTTTCCATTCTCGTTTGTTGTATCAAAGCGGACACCACTGTTTTGGTTGGTGCTCTTCTTATCTTGGGAGCTCGTGTAAAATGTATTCCCATTTATCTCGTACCCTTGAAAACTCACAATAGTCGAAGATGGTGACCCTGCCAACATGTACAGCTGATCTTCAACAGTGGTGTCATTTATAAGATGTGTTTGCAACCAACTTCTGAAAGTCTCCATGTGTTTGCGTTTAATCCATGAGTCATCCTTCCCCGGGTTTGCAGACCGTACAATATTCTTGTGTTCCTCGAGATACGTAGCCATGAACATAGAATTTTGTAGAACTGTGTAGTGTGCTTTGGTCAAAGAATGCCCGTCCCTTGGTATCATTGTTTTCTTTCCCAGCGTTCCTTTTCCCCTCAGTCTCCCCTCATGACGCGATTCAGGAACACCAATTGTCTTAAGGTCAGGAATAAAGTCAACACAGAACCCAATGACCTCCTCCGTTCCATAGCCCTTCGAGATGCTTCCTTCTGGCCTAGCACGGTTATGAACATATTTCTTCAAGACTCCCATGAACCTCTCAAAGGGGAACATATTGTGTAGAAATACCGGACCAAGAATATGAATCTCTTCACATAGGTGAACCAGGAGATGAGCCATAATGTTGAAGAAGGATGGTGGGAACACCAACTCAAAACTAAAAAGACACTGGACCACATCCCTCTGTAATCTTGTCAGAATTTCTGGATCGATTACCTTCTGAGATATTGCGTTCATGAATGCACATAGCTTCACAATGGGTACTCGAACATTTTCCGGTAGAAGCCCCCTCAATGCAATCGGAAGCAACTGCGTCATAATCACGTGGCAGTCATGAGACTTCAGGTTTTGGAATTTTTTCTCTGCCATGTTTATTATCCCCTTTATATTCGACGAGAAGCCATACGGAACCTTGATATTGTAAAGGACTTCATAGAATATTTCCTTCTCTGTTTTAGTAAGAGCGTAGCTGCTTAAGTAATGACGCCCTGTATCTGTGTGCTTGTTGCTTGGGTCTTTCATACGTTGCTGGTCCTCCCGTGCTTCTGGCGTATCTTTGGACTTCCCATACATGCCCAGGAAGCATATCAGATTGACACAGAGATTCTTTGTCACGTGCATCACGTCGATCGAAGATCGGACCTCTAAAACTTTCCAATAGGGTAGCTCTCAAAATATAGATTTCTTATTCCATATGGGTGCGCGCTTATCAGGGCCGTACGGAACTGGTTGGCTGCCAGCAGCCTTACCAAAGATTACTTCTAGGTCCTTGACCATATCTAATATGTCATTACCACTACGCAGCTCAGGCTTCTTCCGGTTATCTGCCTCACCTCTGAAATGCTTCCCTCCTTTCTTTTTTACGGGATGCTTGATCGGAAGAAATCTACGATGCCCCAGGTATACAACCTTTTTACATTTATCCAAAAAAACACTGTGAGTATTATCTAAACAGTGTGTGCATGCATTGTATCCCTTGTTTGTATGTCCGGAAATGTTACTAAGAGCAGGCCAATCATTGATGGTTACGAAAAGCAACGCCCGTAAGTCAAATGGCTTTTGTTCGTTCTCATCCCACACACGTACACCTGGTTTGCCCCACAATTGTAAGAGTTCTTCCCCTAATGGCCTTAGATACACATCAATGTCGTTGCCAGGTTGTCTCGGGCCTTGGATGAGAACTGGCATCATAATGAACTTGCGCTTCATGCACAACCAAGGAGGAAGGTTGTACATACATAGAGTTACAGGCCAAGTGCTATGACTGGAGCTCTGCTCCCCAAAAGGATTAAAGCCATCTGTACTTAGACCAAACCATAAGTTTCTCGCCTCTCCTGCAAAGTCTGGGAAGTCTCTCTCGATCTTTCTCCACTGCGATCCATCGGCGGGGTGCCTCAACTTTCCGTCTTTGTTACGGTCTTCTTTGTGCCATCGCAACAACCTAGCATGCTCTTTGTTTCTAAACAGACGTTTCAGCCGTGGTATTATAGAAGCATACCACATCACCTTAGTAGGAACCCTCTTACGGGGGGGCTCGCCGTCAACATCACCAGGGTCATCTGCTCTGATCTTATACCGCAGTGCAGTGCATATCGGACATTCATCCAAATTCTCGTATTTCTCACCGCGGAAGATGATGCAGTCATTAATGCATGCATGTATCTTCTGCACATCTAATCCTAGAGGACAGAGAGCTTTCTTTGCTTCGTACGTACTCTCAGGCAATTCGTCATCCTTTGAAAGTTTTGGCTTCATTAGTTGAAGTAAACTCTCAAATGCCTTGTCAGTCACACCGTTCTGTGCCTTCCATTTCGGCAACTCCAGTGTGGTACCGAGCTTTGTGCTACCATCTTCGCAATTTGGGTACAACAACTTTTTGTGATCCTGTAACATGTTGTCCAGCTTCAAACTCTCCAATTTATTTTCACAGTCTTCCCTTGCATCAGCAATAACTCGGCCAAGATCATCATCGGGCTCTTATGATGCATGTTCTTGATCACCTCCTTCTTCTCCATTCTCTTCCATTGCACTATCGACATATTCAGGGAACAAAGGATCTTCTTCTTCTTCATCGTCTTCCATCACAACCCCTCTTTCTCCATGCTTCGTCCAGCAATTATAGCTGGGCATGAAACCTCTCCGAAGTAGATGGCCGTGAATGATTCTTTCGGAAGAGTGCTCTCTGATGTTCCGACAATCAACACATGGTCAACACATGAAGCCATTATCTTTGTTCGCCTGAGCTACAGCAAGAAATGCATTCAGGCCTGCCATATACTCGGAAGTGCGTCGGTCACCATACATCCATCGCTGCCGTGCATCCAGCTGCATCGTATAATTAAGTTTATCAAAATACATTACAATAACATATTAATACGACAAATACTACTTTTTTATGTATCAGTTACAGATGAAAAAGATAAGTTTGTTAACCTCGGTCGAAGATACCATTTTCAGAGAGCTTATGTGTGGCTCGGGAATTTCGTCGAACACCTCATGTGCATAGTAAAATAAAACACACTAACACCAACCTCTCTCACACCTCCAAGCAAAAAAAAATGGAAAGGGGGGGCTGGGGCAGTATATATAGGAGAAGGGGCATTGGTCCCGCTTCGTGGCCTGAACCGGGACCAATGCTCATGCGTATGCCACGTGGCCTGTGGCTAGGCATTGGTCCCGGTCCGTGGCACGAGCCGGGACCAATATGTCCCCCACGAACCGGGACCAATGCCCCCAGGCGATTCCTGTTGCCCCGGGCACACAAACCGGGACCAATGCATAGCATTTGTCCCCGGATATGGTTGCAACCAGGACAGCTGCCCCCTGGCCCCTGGACGAGAGGGGCTGTTTCCACTAGTGAGTTGTTGAGTGTAGGTACCAAGTGTATTCAATAACTGGTTTTGCCAAAAGACACATTTAGTGTCGTTGGAAACGTCTATTTAATTAGTCGTTTTGTCTATGGTCTGTAACAAAATTAGTGCAGATAATATGGTACTCCCTCCATTCATGTTTATATTAAGGGGTATATTTTTCCCGAAATTCAAATTAACTATCTTTGACCAAGATTTTTGAAAAAATCTATACTACAATAAAATAAAAAGATATACATCTGAATCTAAAGATATTGATTTGATATTGTAAATGCTAATAATATTTTCTAAAATTTTGGTCAAAATAATCGAGTTTGACTTTCTGAAAAAACTATACCCCTTAATAACAAAAATGGAGGGAGTAAAATATTTTATGTGTTTCCACTTCCATCCCATTTCTCAACCGGCTGGCCACCACCCCCTCGCCGCCATTCGCGGCCTCCTCCTCTCCCACCATCTCCTCCCGGTCGCCTCGCGCGGGGCGGCTCCGGAGGCCTCACCCTAACCCTAGAAAGATGCTCCTCGGTCTCCTCCCCACGGCTGTTGTCGTCGCCAACGCCGACAGTGTCTGCCATGCCCGACCTATACATTGACGAGGATGAGGGCAGGTGTGCCCAATGGTCCTCTAAGTGCGGAGGTGGGCCATCACCGGGTAGCATAGGTCGGAAGTGGTGGTGTGTAACGGGGGCAGCGGTCAGCGTGGCTGGCGGGCTTGCGGCGGGCCGGCCTTGTGTGGCCGACCTCCTCGAAGCAGATTGACGGTGATTGGCGTGGAGGCAACTCCCTCTCCCACGGAGGCTTTGGTTCCTTTGGAGCTACGATAGCGCAGGTGGGTCCCAGATGGGGGAGAGATGTAGGCATCTGGTTACGCAGGTCGGCCTCCGGTTTCGCGTCTTCCACAGAGACCTATTGCTGCTCGTGGTGGATCTGGGAGTCAAAGCTCCGTTGAGGTCGGGGCTGACGATGACGGCATCAGGGGGCGTCATTACCTTGATGAAGGCGTCGTTGCTACAATCTCCTTCCCATTGCCTAGATGTTCCGAGGGAAATTCTAGATCTGAGTTTCCCGGATCGGACGATGGCGGCGGGAGCATCGTTTTTGAACAAGTTCTGCTTGGAGGGGTCTAGTAATGGTGCAGTGTTGCATCTACATCATCACTGTCGGAGAGTCTCGGCGGCATGGTGTAGCTGGGTCTCGGCGGTGGACGTGTGACGATGGGCGCGCGTAGGATGGTGGAGTTATCCGACACCCTGGTGGCCTCGATGGCAGGCCTAAAAAGGCTAATTCTTTGATCCATGTCTTGAAGATGGGTTGGCGGAAGTTGGTGGTGGCGACTTCTGTAGCGTGTGCATGTGGTGTCGCTGATGGTCTCTGCTGGATCTATTGTGCCCCTTTCTCACTGACGGGTGGCTTGTGTGGCCTTCGGTCTTTTGATGATGCGCGATGGTGTGATGTCAGGCCATATGGCTCTATTCTTAACCACCCATTTCATTGGACTTGTCGGAGTAGCAAGCCGTTAGGATGTTGCTTCATGGTTATCTTTGTATTCCTTTTATACGATTTGTTGAATAATCTAATGAAACAAATATACACATGTTTTGGATGGAGAGGTTGAGATACAACCTTCATTTTGAAAAAAGGTCATTACTTTTTAATGTTCCCATGACAGTTTGCGTTGGAGAACCGACCACGCTCCTATTGAATAATTTTAAGAGAAAAACTTGTAGAATTACACTGTAAGATATGTAGTAATTATTTTTTTTAAAGGCGAACCAATCTATTAATCATATGGAATATTAAAAGTAAAAAAAATTATAAATAGGTGTTCAGACCACCCAGCGACGACTATAAACACTGAAACAAGCCGACGGTTGCTTGTGGCGGATCTGGGAGTCAAAGCTCCGTTCGGCCAGTGCTGACGATGGCGGCATCAGCGGGCATAATTACCTTGATAAAGGGGTCATTGCTGCAATCTCCTTCCCATTGCCGAGATGTTCAGAGGGAAATCCTAAATCTGAATCTCCCGGATCGAATGATGGCGGCAACCTAATGTCGTTATCCTTCTTGGGAGCATTGTTTTTGAACAAGTTCTTCATGGAGGGGTCTAGTCATGGTGTGGTGTTGCATCTACCACATCGATGTCGGAGAGTTTCGGCGGCATGGTGTAGCTGGGTCTCGGTGGTGGACGTGTGGTGATGGGCGCGTATAGGGTGGTTTAGTTGTCCGACACCCTGATGGCCTCGATGGCAGGCCTGACAAGGCTAATTCTTTGATCCCTGTCCTAAAGATGGGTTGGCGGAAGTTGGCGGGGGTGACTTCTGTAGCGTGTGCATGTGGTGCCATTGAAGGTCTGCTGGATCTATTGTGTCCCTTACTCGCTGACGGGTGGCTTGTGTGGCCTTCGGTCTTTTGGTTTTTTTTATAATGGGATTTTATTACTTAAAAGGTTTAAACATTACACCAAGACTCTACATAGCGAAGATGCACACAGCCGCGGACCAAAGAAAGTGAAAGAAAACATCAAAATGTGGCGAAAGACTAGATACAATCATAAAGACGTAACAAACCGTCGTCTAAGGAGGACCTATCCGAAGATCAAGCGGTCATCCATGTGGGATAAAAAAATCCTCGCAACTTTTTTCAGCCATGCACAAAACCTACGTAAAAAAGGTCTCAATACTCCACATGTTGTAATATGGACCACGAATGGAGAATACCCATGCATCGGAATAGAAATTTTTATCATTAAAAATCTTATCACTTCTAGTACTACTTAGCCAGAGCGACCATATAACGGCTAGCGCTCCTACCCTAAAAATAGTTTTGAACGTGCTATCTATCCCACTTAACCAATTGCTAAAAATATTAGCAACGGACGTAGATGGATATAGGTTCGAAGCCATTTGGATAGCCGACCAAATAGAACGCTCGAACTTGCACTCGAAGTGTCTAATTGTCTCGTCCTGAGGCCAAGAGACGCCCTTCGTACTCCCATGCCAACTACGCTTGACAAGTTTATTTTTAGTTAATATGACACCCTTACGAGGGTACCATGCAAATATTTTCATTTTCAACGGTACCTTCATTTGCCATATTATTTTATTATTATCGACTGGAATATCTGAATGGACCATCGTCCTATACATGGAGTCAACCGAAAACTTCCCGTTTCCAGTTAAACTCCAACGACACTCATCGATGTCATGTGACAGTTGGACCAATACCAATCTGTCCAACAAAGCATTCCAAGACTATAGTCTCGGCTCAATGATATCTCGCCTGAACATCACGCTAGGCGGAAATGTTTGCATAACCGGCGTATACTCTTTATGACGTACAATATTGTATAGGGCGGGATATTGTTCTCGGAGAGTGATATTTCCCAACCATCTATCCTCATAGAACCTTATCTGAGATCCATCCTTCGTATGAAATACCCCAAGATAAAAGAAATGCTTCTTATCATCGAGTTTCCACATAACATGTGATAGCGCTTTTGTGCCGATATATTTTCTTTTCAGGAGTGTTTGCTAGAAGCCATCTTGGGTAAGCAATTTAAAAACTATTTACCTAAGAGAGCTGAATTCTCGACGTGGAGGTCATGAATCGCGAGCCCTCCTTGATTTAGTGGCCGGGAAATCACACCCCATCTAGGCAGGGCATATAGCTCTGTTCTTAACCACCTTTTCCTCGGGCTTGTAGGAGTAGCCAGCTGCCGTTAGGGTCGTCGCTTCCGGGTTGATCTTTGTATTCCTTTTATAAGATTTGTTGAATAATCTAATGAAAACAAATATGCGCATCTTTTGGAGGTAGAGGCTGAGATACAACCTTCATTTTGAAAAGAGGTCACAAATATGCGCAGCTTTTGGAGTACTTTTTAATGTCCCGAAACATGTATTTTAGCGAAACTAAATGCGACGAGCGGGGCGATTGTAGACATTAATTTCGGCGCTATCCGAGCTATCCCTTGATGATGGCTAAGATTTGAAAATATGTACACCGAGGGTGAGACGTGGCATTAGTTTCGCCAAAACACAGATTTAGCCACACACAAAAAAAGATTACGTCAGAGCCCCCAAACCAAACCCCTGACTTTTTCCTTTCCCCTTCTCCCCCCGAATTCCTCCTCGTTCTTGTTGGGCCTTCCGCCCTGCTCCCCCGATTGTCCGCCCTCCCCTGTTTCTCCAAGAGACCGACAGCGACGGCCGCAGCACACGCACCGCTTCGCGTTGGCCGGCAGTTCCCCTCTCTTCCTCGACCACTTCGCTCGCGGCGCGCGCTTTCCTCCCCGCCGGTGCCTGCATAGCTGGTCAAGGACAGGTGCGTTTCTTGCAATTCGGCGTGGTGATTTCGCTTCTCGGTTACATCAGGTCTAGCATCTACTGTAGTCCTTAATCCTGTGATCGTTCGGTTGCTCTAACATAGTTTCACATGCTCTGTTCTGTTGCTTCTTAGACATGTGATGTCTATCTTGTACTATCACACAAATAAGGAGCAAAATTTTGAGCTGGTTCCTTTGGCTCCTGCTGTGAAGGCCCATACTTGCCTTTTTTTTCTTTTTTTTTTCCTCTGATGATAGCATGGATCATAGTTCAGCAAAATTTTGAGCTGGTTACTTTGGCTCCTGCAGTGAAGGCGTATGCTTGCCTTTTTTTTTTTCTTTTTTGTTATCTCCGATAGCATGGATCATATAGTTCAGCGTAACTGGTAAAGTTGCTGTTAGCAAATGTCTCTCTGCCATCATCTATTACTGATGGCAAGATAGGACCTGTCCCGCAGGGCTTTCTAGCTCACCAATATAAACAATCAATGGCTCTAGCATCACCAGTGGACTATGCTGGCGCAATCACTTCAAGTCAGAGGCGCATCAGTCGTTTCATAGTGCCCGGCTGGAATCGATGTACTGGTTACGAAAAGAAATCAAGAGGAGCAGCAGCATCTCAGTTGGTCGTCAGAGCCATATTCGTGGATCGGCCCAAACTGGACTTCTCGAATCCGAATTGGAAGAAGCAATACCAAGAGGATTTCGATGCGAGGTTCAGTTTGCCGCATTTGACAGATGTAATCGATGTGGAGTCGAGGCCAACCACGTTCTCTCTCAAGAGCGGGTGAGAGATACGCTGCCTTCCGTTTCTGTCCAGTACACTTGTCTTGATCTATGCTTGCTTTTGGTGACTGAAACAGATCTCTTTATGGTTTTTTGTGATGTTTGCTTTGTTCGCGACCAGAACTCCTCTGGAGAATGTTGATGGTTCATTGGAAGAGTTGTGGAATGGCTATGTTAATGACGACGATAGAGCGCTTTTGAAGGTATATGTACTTCATCATTGAGTGGCCAGATTAACACCACAACAATTAGTTCAATAGTTTCTGTGGCTATTCGAATATAATTTGAATTTCTAGTATGTTCCAGTTTATGCACTTGGGCTACACAGTGACTCTATATGATTGACTTGAATTTTCATGTGCATGTGTATTAAAATTTCTCCTTACAATTTTTGTTGCTTCTTCAGGTCATTAAGTTTGCCTCACCAACGTCTGCTGGAGCTGACTGCATTGACCCTGATTGCAGCTGGGTTGAACAATGGTGACAACACTGCACAAATGAAATGTCGGCTTGTCACAAATCATTTTTCTCTCTCCCTAACACAAACTCATGTATTTTCCAGGGTGCACCGGGCTGGCCCACGTAAACAGATATATTTTGAGCCTCAGTGTGTAAAGGCTGCCATTGTAACCTGTGGTGGACTTTGCCCTGGTCTCAATGATGTTATCCGGCAGGTAGATTAGAACCTGACGAGATGATCTCTGACTGTCTGCACCGATAAATAAAAGATGATTACGATAGCTTATGATTATTTTCTTCTGAATTTTTTCTTGAAGAAAAAACATTACTCCCAGTTGAACTGTGTCATGCTTGCCCTGTTTCTTTTGTAGATTGTGCTTACACTTGAAAAATATGGAGTGAAAAACATTGTTGGGATACAGCATGGTTTCCGTGGTTTTTTTGAAGATCATTTATCGGAAGTGATGGTAAGAATTAGTTGTACCTCATGAAGTGTCTGGAAACCATAATAATTCTGATTATGAGGTTGTGGCTCTTTTACTTCATTCAGCTTAATAGACATGTCGTCCAAAATATCAATCTTACTGGTGGAAGCTTCTTAGGAGTTTCTCGTGGTGGGGCAAGTATTTCAGACATTGTCGACAGCATCCAGGCATGTGTGCACAACTCCAGAATTCCGCAAAATATTTTTTACTACAAGGGGGTACATTGAGGACTTATCAACTTGATTTATGCAAACCATATTCAGGCCAGGAGACTTGACATGCTCTTTGTATTAGGTGGAAATGGAACTCATGCTGGAGCTAATGCTATACATGGCGAGGTATGTTGAAAAGTATCTCTTCCTTGCATCAGATTCCTTATCTTCAGCTCCTAGATTTTACTCCCTCCGTCTCAAATTAATTGTCACAAAGAGTGACAAAAGTGGATGTATCAAGACATAATTTAGTGTTAGATACATCAACTTTTGTCTATCTTTCTGAAAATTAATTTGAGACGGAGGGAGTAACAAAAACATGTTTTGGCTTCTCAGATATTACATGGCCCGTGTGATTAGAGATTAAGATAGCATAGGTGGATGGTTGCATAATTACATGTGTCTGTTTCATTTTGGGGGAAAAAATAGTGCCGCAGGAGAAAACTGAAAGTGTCGATTGTGGGCGTCCCAAAAACAATTGATAATGACATACTACTGATGGACAAGACATTTGGATTTGATACTGCAGTGGAAGCAGCCCAAAGAGCTATCAATTCTGCATATATTGAGGTGATACATTTGAGTAACCGCTCAGGTTCTCATGCATACATATGTGCGAGCAAACAATGCAATATTATTTCGCATTGGTTGTCACTCAAAAAGTTTTTTGGGGTTAACCCTCCATGTTTAGGCACATTCTGCATTTCATGGCATCGGATTGGTCAAGCTGATGGGAAGAAGCAGTGGCTTTATCACAATGCATGCTTCCCTGTCAAGCGGGCAAGTCGATATCTGCCTGATACCTGAGGTGCCCACTATTCAACTTTTCCTGTGTATGCCGTTACTGCTTACTATATCCTTCTAGTTGTTGATTCGTAGTAATCAAAATGAAGGTACCATTCACACTTGATGGACCAAACGGAGTTCTTCGACACCTTGAACACTTGATAGAGACCAAGGGATTTGCTCTGATTTGTATTGCTGAAGGAGCTGGTCAGGTAGGATTACATTCACGTACAAAATAAATTTTCATCCGGGACTTCACTGCCAACATGTGGGATTTAACAGGGATCTCGTGAATTTAGGCACAGGATCCAGTTGAGAAAAACATTTTTATATTCCATATAGTCTGTTACAAGAATTACATAACTTATATTACGATGTGTTTCCAGGAATATTTGCAAAAGTCAAATGCAACCGATGCTTCAGGGAACATGGTTCTTAGTGATATCGGTGTGCACCTTCAACAGAAGGTTTGTCCATGTCATCAAATGATGTTCTTCACCGTGATGTTGTGTTGTGAATGAAAGAAATTTAACTGTAAACAATGCCATGCCGCAGATCAAGTCTCATTTCAGAGAAATAGGTGTCCACTCTGATGTGAAGTACATCGATCCAACGTACATGCTCCGTGCGGTGCGTGCCAATGCATCTGATGCCATCCTATGCACGTTGCTTGGCCAGAATGCTGTAAGACACTGTTTCTCTTAACTGTATGTCTCTCTCACAGGATCTTGCGATTTCTGTATTCTGAACCTTAGTCCCTGATGCAACCTTGCAGGTTCACGGTGCCTTTGCAGGGTTCAGCGGCATCACGACAGGAATATGCAACACACATAACGTATACTTGCCAATACCTGAAGTCATCAAAACACCAAGACTAGTCGATCCAAACAGCAGGATGTGGCACAGGTGTTTGACTTCGACAGGTCAACCTGACTTCCAGTGATCAATTTCTTCATAGGAAGTTCGTAAGGCCTAATCGTAAAAGTACATGCACTGTATAGCATGGTCAATATCATATATTTTATTAATGGGGTCATCCCGGCCTCTGCATCAATTGATGCATGGCATACAGATTTTTATTACTAATTTTTATCTTCCGTTATAAGATGGAATCGTATGTGTTCCGTCACTGAGATGCAAGATGGCTATAATAAGCATCTGGCTAGTTGATCATTTTTTTCTGTAGATTAATGGAATGCAATATACATACAACAATTTGTAGTTCCGTATTATCTCAATTGCACTTCTTTTATCTGCCAAGGACATGCTTAGTTCCCATTTCCATGTGTTATGGCAGAACCAATTTGTTCATATATACGTCTGTGTGATGGGGAACATTCTAACACGGCCCTGTAACTTCTGATCCACTCATGCACAAATACTAAAAAAAAAGCCATGACCAGAGGAATCAAAGACTTCACCAAAAGAATCAATTTGATTTTTCACGTATTACATTGACATGACAGCAAATCTAACCTGAGCATTTGTAGTTTTGCACTGGATCATTACATTATTTTAGCACACATTGTAGTGCCGAACTTTTTTTTGAATAAGAAGGTAGAGGCATCTCTACCTTATATGCATTCAAAACAGACCGAAGTATGAAAGTACAAACAAAGTTGCTAAGCCACAAGAGAGAGTAGCACTAAGACGAGAGAAAGAAAGAATCACCACAGAAAAGAAGGAAAAAACAATTATGAAGAACAGTTTGCCCAGTCAAGAATGTAGGCTTTTGTCTGCTCATTCTTTGTCCTATGCCACCAAAGTTGGAGAGTCTCCTTGATTTCCCTTTTTATCCAAGTCCAAGCATGAGTTCGTCCTTCAAATATTCGTGCATTCCTGATGCTCCATAAGGTTACAGCACAGCCAGCAAAGGCTAAATTCCAAAGTGTCAGTGCTCTTGTTTCAGCAGTTAACACAAACTCGAGGATATTAGTGCTGTTGTTGGCAAGATCCTCAAGGTTCACAAGCCGCTAGACCTCTTGAGCCTCTTTGGATCTGAGTAGTATATATGATCGATAGTCTCCGCAGCAGGGCAGATCTCACAATGCAGCTGTCGCTACTTGTCTTCAACGTTGATGGGAATGAATGCACTTTTGTGATAATTGATTAATTTATTTGCAAGCCTGTAAAATTGGAGAAGTCGTCCAGAATCGTCTTAACAACAACAGCTTGAGAAACTTCTCCCTTCAGCAAAATTAGCATATCGTCAGAATATTGAAGTACAGGGTATAAGTTGTCTACGTCTAAAGGATGGATAAGTAAGCGAAACATCCCCGCTTAGAAATTGAGGAGAAACTTCTCTCTTCAGCAAAGCAGCACATCCTTTGCAGAACATCTGCTACCAAATCGAAGAGGTACGAAGATAAAGGATCGTCTTGGCGAAGCGAAACACCCCGCTTAGAAATAAACTTTTCTCCAGTGTGACCATTAATAAGAACCCTAGCAGAGCCAGAGTATAAGATGGATCGTAGCCAATAGATCCAGCTGCTGTCAAAACCCCTGGCTTCCAAAACGTTAAGCAGACAGTCCCAGCTTACACTGTCAAAGGCTTTCTGAAAGTCCAGTTTTAGGACAGATGTAGGCTTCCGTCTCTTCTTTGTACACTTTTTCGCGAAAACGCAAAAGCTTTGCGTTTCATTGCATTGATAGAAAGAGAGTTTTGTACAAGCCTTGCGGAGAGGCCACCCCACGCGATACAACTCGACCCACTACCTAGACTAGGGGAGAAGCTGCCCGAGTTTACGCGCTCCTGCGCACACCCAATCTTGAGCCTCGGCCTTGATGGTTTCCACCAGCGCGCTTACCGATGGGCTCGAGTTGTCGAAGATGATCGCGTTCCGTTGTTTCCAGATCCACCAAGCCGTGAGCATAATCAGCGATGAGGTGCCTTTACGCAACGCGGGAGGGGTGGAGTTTAGGGCCAACGTCCACCAGGTGACGAAATCATCTTCCACAACTGGAGGTCTGGCTGTGGATCGTATCCAGGAGAGTACCTCATGCCAAATTGTTCTCGAAAAGGAGCACCCTGTAAGGAGATGTTGCATGGTTTCCGTCGCCTGGTCACAGAGGGGGCAGTACTCCTGGTGTGGTAAAGCCCTCCGGGCCAGCCTTTCACCCGTCCAGCATCGGTCAAGGCATGCAAGCCACATGAAGAATTTCACCCTTGGTGGCGCCCAAGTTTTCCAGGTTAGTTTCCAGGAACCTGATTCCGTCGCCCCACGGAACATTGCTTCGTAGCAGGATTTCGAGGAGTATTGTGCGTCCTTCGTCCACCGCCATATCAACCTATCCGGCGCGTCCGAAAGTTGTACGTCCTGAAGCATCCTCCACGTTTGAACATATTGCCATAACGCCAGAGGACTTAAGGCACCCGAAATGTCCTCGATCCAGTTTCTCTGAATGATGGCATCATGGACTGTTCTGCGCTTCCGACATCTCTTAGGAATCAGCGCGAATAGATCCGGCGCTACCTCCCTAATTGACTTCCCTTGGATCCATTTGTCCTCCCAGAACAGGGCCACCCTCCCATTTCCGAGTGTCATCTCTGTTGAGACCTCGAAGATTGCCCTCTCTGTGCTAGAGAACTGCATGTCCAGCCCCCGCCATGGTCGCAGCGGATCCGTACGCATCCTCCAAAGCCAACGCACCCTTAGGCTAGCTGCGGTGCGCCCCATGTCCGGGATGCCGAGCCCTCCGAGCTGGAGTGGTCTACACACCCTAGCCCAGTTCACATGACAATGTCCACCCTTTGCCTCGGTCCTGCCCACCCAGAGGAACCCGCGCAAGATCTTCTCTATCTTCTTGATTGTCTTCTTGTTAACCCAGAGGACCATGAGTTGATGCAAGGGGATCGCCGCTAACACTGCCTTAATGAGCGCGAGTCGTCCTGCCTTAGGCATCATGGCTGCCTTCCAAGTAGGGAGCCGGTCTGCCAGTCTGTCCACCAAGGGTTGTAGCGCCTCTCCCGACAACCTCCGTAAGCTTAGGGGAATCCCCAGGTATTTTGTCGGGAAGGGGGTCAGCTGACAGCCCATGGTTGTGGCTGCAGCAGTCGCAATCTCCTCAGAGCACCCTATTGGCGAGACCGAACACTTTTCAAAGTTCGTATGTAACCCTGACGCGTGTCCAAAAAGCGCGAGGATATCCCTGACTCCCTGCAGCTCCTCGCAGTCTGGGTGACAGAATAGGACAACGTCATCCGCATAGAGCGACACCGTTGCGACTAGGTCTTGCCTCGCCAACCTGCGCAGAATCAGAAACTCTGCCGCCTTCTCCAGAAGCTTGTTCAGTGTTTCAAAGATTAGCACAAAAAGCTGTGGCGACAGGGGATCCCCCTGTCTAAGCCCCCTTCGGTGCCAAATAGGGGGGCCTGGCTCGCCATTGAGCATCACCCTTGTGCTAGCTGTGGAGAGAAGCATCGCCACCCACTCACAGAACCTAGGACCGAAGCCCAATTTCCGGAGCACCTCAAAAAGCAATCCCCATGACACTGAGTCGAAGGCTCGAGCAATGTCCAGTTTGAGCATCAACCTAGGCTCTTTTAGCCTGTTGAGCAGTCTGGCTGTCTGCTGGACTATCATAAAGTTGTCATGGATACAACGCTTCTTGATGAAAGCACTCTGATTCTTCCCCACCATTCTGTCGAGATGGGGGGCCAACCTTGTAGCCAGGATCTTGGCCATCAGTTTGGTGAAGATATGAATGAGGCTGATCGGTCTATAATCCCCCAAAGCAGCCGCGTCCGGGCGCTTGGGTAGCAAGATTAGGAGAGCCTGGTTCACCCCTTGAAGGCCCCGCCCGTTCAACATAAAGAATTTGTTGATCGCATCCATGAAGTCGTCACGTATAATCCCCCAACAGCTCTGTAGGAATTCTGCGGTGAAGCCGTCCGGCCCTGGCGCCTTCCCATGGGGTAGTCGCCGCACTACCTCCCAAACTTCCTCTACCGTGAAAGGCGCTTCAAGCCCCGATAGATCCTCCTCCGCGTGAAATCCTAGGAAGTCCAGGTCCAGAGAAAAATCTCTGCTTAGAGCCGTACCCATGAGCCCCTCAAAATGCTCAAAAGCGGCTTGGGCCATCGCTCCATGATCTGTCTCTGTCACCCCGTTGATCCGGAGGCTCCTAATCTCAGAATTCTGTCTCCTGTATGACGCGTGTTGATGGAAAAATGCTGTGTTGGCATCACCCTCCGCGATCCAGGCAATCTTTGCCCGTTGTCGCGCCATAGTACGCTCCAGGGATGCGAGGCCCAGGTGGGCCTGCTTCAGCTTGGCGTGGAGCGCTCTCTCCACGCTCGATAGCTGCCTCACCTCCATAGCCGTGTCTAGCCTTAGAACCACTTCCCTTGCGAGCGAGAGCTGCAACTTAACACACCCTACTTTTTTGTCGCTCCAACTTTTCAACTGGCGACCTGTGCGCTTAAGTTTGGAGCTTAGCCTTCTGAAAGGATCCGTATTACCGTCTGGCTCCTCCCAGGCCGATTGCACCGTCTCTTGAAAGCCATCTAGCTTCACCCAGAACTGCTCGAACTGGAAGCGCCTCCTACCTGGCGACTTGGAGGTGCAGTCAAGCAGTAGGGGAGAGTGATCTGCTATCACCGATGCCAAACATCGGAGCGAGCAGTTCTCGTGTAACTCCTCCCAATCTGACGTGCAAAACACCCTATCCAACCGGACGAGCGTTGGGGAGTCCCGCTCGTTGGACCAAGTATACCTACGTCCCTGGAGGTAGATATCCTTCAAGCCACAGTCGCTCAAGAAGCACCTCATCCTTCCCATCATTCTTCTGTCCAAGTTCCCGTTGTTTTTGTCTTCATCCCTATAGATCATGTTGAAATCACCACAGAGCGCCCACGGGCCCGGTCTTGTGGACCGGACGTTACGCAGCTCTTGTAGGAATGCAATTTTCTCCAGGTCCTCCTGGGGACCGTACACATTCGTGAGCCACCACCCCGTGTCTCCCCCCACCGGGGATACCCAAGCAGTGATAGAGTTCACGTCCACGTGTGCGTCCTCCAATTGGACTTTCGAGCTCACCCAGGCGATGATAACACCCCCCCTAGTCCCGGTTGCCGGCAAGCAGATATAATCATCAAACTCCGCGCCTAGCGTCTCCATAACAATCGGAAGGGTTACAAGTGCAAGTTTTGTCTCCTGGAGACATACAATCGTAGCCCCTGTAGAGCTAGTAACACAACGGACATTATTCCTCCTCGCGCGGTCGTTAAGACCTCGCGCATTCAGTACCAACATCCTTGGTTCGTATACCATGAGGACGTTGTACACCCTAAACTTGTGAATCCCCGGGGTCAAGCCACCACCAGGCGACCACCCGGAGTCTCCATCCTTCTCGGAGAGCAACCATCCCCACGAATCGCTGCCATGGTCCACCCAAAGAGTTCCCCAATCGCTGCAATCATGTCATCCTCCAAGGGAATCTCAAACATCTTGTGGTAAGCAGCCACCGCCTCCGAGGAAGGAACCTCCTCCTTCTCGATCAGGCCGAGTTTGCGCATTAGGTTACGTTGTGCCTTTTGCTCTGCGTTCAACCCACAGGGTTGCTTTGCAAGTCTCCCACTGCGGCGAGGTTGGAAGTCCATTGCCGCAAGACGGCGCCATAGCGGTGGGGTTTGCAAGATGCACTCCGTACGCGCCTTAGCCGCCACAAGGAAGCCACCCAAGGTACGTGGAATGCCCGTGTTAACACCCTTATGCGCCTCACGGGGTAAGGACGCCGGAGGCGAGGCCTGGGCACTCTCCGGCACAACTCCCCTCTCCTCCCGGTCAGGGGATGGCTCCACCCTGATCGAGATCGGCGAGTCCTCCACCGAGACTGCTGCGGATGAGGTAGCTGGTGACGGGGTCTGTAGTAAGGGGGATTCCGTATCCTCGGGCAGCCCCGCACTCTCAACCCCACATGTTCCCTGAACAGGGCTCCGAAACTCTGGCCCATCCGTCTCCCCAACAGGAACTGACAGTGGTGTCTCTTCCCTCTCTAGAGGTGGGCCGAAAGTATCCAGGAGCAGCCCAACCAGGGGCGCCTCCACAACGTCTGTGAACTGGGCCACCGTAGAGAATACAGCGCGCTGGGCTACGTCTTGCGGCCCAAGCCGCGCTGCCTCCCCACAGGCACCAGGCCAGCTGTGCGCAGGCACACGCGCCCCATCCGCACCGGGCCAGCTGTGCGCAGGTACACACGGGCACGGCCCACCGGACTCCTCACCCTCTAACCGGGCCTCGACGATCGAGTCTCCGCACGACCCGCTCCTGGTCCCGATCGCATCGTCACCCCTGCGCTCATCCTCGCCGCTGACAGAGGAGAGCAAGCACGGTTCAGACGGAACCTCCTGGAACCCGACCAGCTCACCAGTTCCCTGCAAGACCTGGTCGTCTGTCCTTATCTCTGCCGCATGCGACGTGGGGTAGTCTCCAGCCCTTTCGACAGAGGGCGCAGCTGTTGGGTTACTTTTGACCATGTCCATCCTGGCCACGGCGGATCGGACCGTTACCGGCGCACTCGCGGGCTCCGCGCGTTTCGCCGCCCTCCTGGCCTTCTCCTTCAACCTCTTTTGCTGACGGCGCGACAGGGGAGGCCGGCCCACCATGACGCCCGATGCCAGGGCAAAGGTGCCCTCGAACTGTCGCTGTCCGCCCGAGCTGCCACGCCCCCTTGGCCCGCCTTCTCTGCTTTCTTGACCACGACCACGACCAGCGCCACCGTCACCATGGGGACCCACGTCGTGGCCGGGGTGGCGCCTCTCCCCATGCTGGAGAAACCTCCTCGCCGGCGGGTGACCAGCCGGAGGGCCCCCATCACCTCCACCCGGCGGCGCGTCCGGTGACCCCTTGCCATAGTTGACAGAACGCGAGACCGAGATTTTCAGCGGATAGACGAGCGTTTTGAGCTGCGGCGGCGAAATCAATTCATGTGCCGCTGCGAGCTCCTCCGGCGTCGGCGGCGCCCCGGGCTCTGGAACATGAAAGTCCATCTCCCTAGGGATGGCGTCCACGTCCAAGCACCAAGCGGAGAGGCGGACTCGCGACATGTCCACCCTCATCCTCGTCGACGGATGGAGCTTTTCCACCCAAGCCGCCGGCGCCAGCGCCGTCTCGGCCGCCTCAATCCCCCAGCAGTTGTCCGGAATTCCCACGATTTCAATGTCCACCTGAGTTGCCAGAGCTCCGGCGACGGCGAACTTGCGCCTCGACCACGGGGTGAGGCGAAGGCGCACCGTCGGCGTGCGAACGAACGGATCTCGCATCACCATGTCCATGTCCGTTTTCTCCGCGAAGAAGAGAAGGAAACATCCGTCTCGATACGGCGTGACGGAGAATTCGGAGCCCTCGAGCTCCTGGTGCAAGTCCATCACCGCCTCCTTCACCCTCGAGCGCGTCAATGATCTCCGGGAGCCATCATCGGACGCAATGACGGCGGTTTGCAGTTCTTCCTCCGCGTCATCAACTCTTTGGGTGCGGTTGAATATGCACGAAGCGCGCCTGGGCGGGGCCGCCGACGTGGGGTTGGCACGGGCCGGCGCGATCGCTGCCAGCGGCACAATCTCGGTTTCCCTAGCACGTCGCGCTCTCGGGTCATCCATCCCCAGCCCGGATCCGCCCCTGGGAGCCACCATCTGCGAGCTCTGCGCAAGGTGTGGCCGCGCCGCGGGCACAGGCACGGGTGCGCGCCGGCCACCCCTGTGCTCACCCCCGGGAGCCGCTGGCAGCGAGCCCACCTGCGCCGAGGGCGGTATCACCGCCGCCACTGTCCTGGGCGCGCGCTGCCCCCCCCCCCCCCGAGCGCCACCGCGTTCCCGCGCGACGGAGCCAAGTCCTGCCCGGCGGCCACCCTCTCCCCCTCCGGCGTCGAGGGGCGCCAGGGTTCCTCGCAGTCGCGGGACCAGTGCCCCACCTGCTCGCAACGGATGCAGACGGGGCCGACATCGCAGTCCCGCGCGCGGTGCTCGTCGGAGCGGCAGAGGAGGCACAATCCATTGAACTTGCCCGCCTCCCGCGCCGTGCGCCTCGCCTTGTCGGACACCCCTGCGCGGCGACCTCGGCGGCGTTTCTTCCTCTTGGGCAGCTCCCACGGTTGCTCACCAAGGGGCTCCATCTCGACCGGAGAGGCCACCGGCGAATCCCCCTCAGGTTCCATCGACGCCATCACCTCGTCGTCCTCCGGCTCGAACAGAGAGTCATCCGAGCGGTCCAGCTCATCGAAAGCCCCGGCCACCTGGTCGTAAAGCTCACCCCCGGTCTCCCTCTCCGGTGTCCCCTGCAGCACCTCGCGATAGGATCTACGGGGGCCCTCCGAGCCGGAGTCGCGGCTAGCGCGCCATCGGTCATCGCGCCCTCGTGGTCCCCTCGGAGAGTCGCCGGAGATTGGGGAGAAGGCCGGTGTGGAGGCGGAGGCAGCCATGGCCTGGCCCGGGTGGTGGTCGGCGCGCCCGGAGCGGGAGGCGTCGAGAAGGTGGCCGCCGCGGCCGGAGTAGCCAGCGGCGGGGGAAGGCGAGAGCGGCGGGTGCACGCGGTCGCGTTAGATCCTGACCTTCTTTGTACACTGAACAAATAAAGAGTCTAACATGAAATTTTCAGCGATGGCCCTGCCCTTAATGAACCCAGGCTGCATGCTATGAATGAGATTGGGAATTTGGGTTTGCAGCTAGAACCTTGGTATGTAACTTTGGCAAGCTATGCATCAGTGAGATAGGGCGAAAATGCTTAATCTCCACAGGCGTGTTCGTTTTCGGAATTAGTGTGATATAAGCTGAATTTACACCGCTTAGATCCAGACGGTGCTCATAAAAGCTTGAGAAGAATGCTAGGAGATCATCCTGGAGGAGATTTAGATGATGCTCGTAAAACTCATTGGTCTAACTATCTGGGCCCGGGCTTTTGTTATTGGGTAGGGACATGATCACCTTAGCTATTTCTCCCCAAGGTGGAAGGTGCAGATAGACAAGCAAGATCACCTTAGCTATTTTTCGCTGATGATTTCTGGAGCGTGATGTTTGGTTTGCATCAGGAAAATGGTTCTCTGCTTACTGCTGGAGCTTGTTATCTCGGTTGTCTGTAGCTGTTAGTTGGTGGTTTCCCTGAACTGTGGTGTGTCCGGTTTGTTTCATCTGGATTGTGTTTTGGGTTGTTTCCCTTTTTTTTGGTTATCTGTTTGTAGTTGTGGCAGTGGGTTTTCGCCCCATAGTGGATTCTTCGAGGCGAAGAATTCACAGTGGGTTTCCCACTGCTGCTCCAACTCGCTTCTATCTCCCCCGTCCCCTTCTCCCTGTATTGAACAATTGTATTTCCGTTTGCTTAAATGGAAAGGGGTGCGAAGCCCGGTTGGTATATAAAACCAGAGAGACCAAAGTCTATCTGACGTTTCTTTTTCTTATTTTTTCGTCCGTGTGCATCCATAATTCCATTACTATATTGATTTGGTGCAGAGTCTGGATGTAATTGGTGTCTTCAGTTTATCCTCCAAATTGAAGTGATCGACATCATTATGAACCAAGACCGTGATCGTGCTGCGTCTGGACTGACAATTCGCAGCAATATGAAAGAAAAGCGAGTTTTTGTCTCCTAACTGACACCAATTCAGTTTTGCCCGACGCTTCCAGTATCCTGCTTGGCATTTAAGAAGCTGGTCAAGTTCCCTTTGAGCATGTTTTGTGAAACAGAGCTTTAGGCTGGACACAGCTCTACGTTCTTCAATCGCTGTGAAGAAATCAATAGTTTTTCTGTTATTGGATATTAGCAGCTGTAAATTGCGTCTTAGCCTTTTCCAAAATCTTAGCGCAGCGAGAAGCCATTCTAAGCTTGGTGTTGAATTTTGTTGCTTAAGAAGAAATGTGCCGTGGGCCAAAAAAATTTTTAATAAAGGGAATTGTATTAATATCGCGGAGATACCAATTACATCCACATTTGCACCGACAAGATGTCAAAGATATCACGGATGCACACGGCAGAAAAAAAAAAGAGAAAAAGAAAACAAAGACCCCGTCGTGGTGAACAACCACTCACAACAGTAGTACTCTAACTACCACCGAAGACAACACGAGGATTACGAACGAGATTCTCCAATAGCAACGCCTCCAATAAGGAAACACAAATACAAGCGTTGTCGTTGCCCAATCATAGATCTTAGGTTTGCACCATGGAGAAAGTCTAAATTTTCAAAACAATGCCTTCAGTAGGGTCGTTGCGAAGTACAACCAATGAAGGTCAGACCTTAATTTTTCACCCTGAAAATCGCGGCTCGGTACTCGAAGAGCACCATCAAAAATGCAATCCACATGTGTTGTCAACCCCGCTTGCCAAGGTTGCTGCTGCAAGTCTAGAAACATCCGATACACAGGGAAAGCTTGTGCCGCATAGTCCTCACCGCAGCCAATACCTTCTCCGTCAGTACCAACCTCTGCTTCGAGCCACCATAACTTTTTCCACCTCTGTGAATCTATAATATGACATGTCCATGTCACTGACATAAGGCGAAGCTGCACAACTCATCCAAAAGAAGCCACACTGGTCGAAGAGGAGGGTGTGCACGACCGCATAATTCTGATATAGATAACCATTAGAACTCTTTGCCAAAGTGCGAAAATGTGAGAACCTGTAGTTCAGCGAGTCGTAGAGGGGTCGTTTCAGACTTTGCATATTTACATTTCATTCATTTGGGGTTTTTTTGAGATTTTTTTGCATGCTTTTGTGCAAAGTGTGACGAATAGATTACTTCTCCACTTGTCGAAGGACCAAGAAATCTTTTGCAAAAATCACTTATCTTTTTGAATATGTTTGATTTGACCCTAGGGTAATTTTTTATACTTTACCTTAGAAGTTTACTCCCATTCTTATCTCCTCTAAAACCAATACTTGAGTGTTCAACAATTTGAAAATTTGAATTCAAATTTGAAATTTGAATTTGATTCTCATAAAAATCATTCTTCACAAACTATATAGTTAAAACAGAAAATTAAAGCATATAAGGCACATGTTTAAAAGGACACTCAAACTTTCATTTTATTGCATTCTCATATTCCGATACAAACGAGTATTATAATGAAATGAAATAACAAAAAATAAAAGAAAACTATAGAGACCTATCTAAACACATTTCTATTTCTTCAAGACATGGAGAAGAGCTTCTGAACCTGCACACAATCAAAATAGAGAAGAGGTTAGGGGTTAGAATGTTTCCAACACCTTGAGGTGTGGCAATATTTCTTTCGGATAGTTTTTGAACCTGATCAACAACAGGTTGATCAAGTGGGGCTGAAAGTTCAAAGAAACATCAAAGTTTTCAAACAGAGAATCGAACCAAAAGATGTTGGAATATTCAGAGAAGTACCAGTAGAGTACTGAGATATAAACCAGAGACATAAGGATGGTTCATTGTCAATGACGGTACCAGGAAATAAAGATGTAAAAAATTCATCAAGTTTGACAGCTGAACAGTACAAAAACATCATAGAACTACAAGTACAAGATCAATATCAGTATACAATGCCAGATTAGTTCGGTGAAGGAACTAGCTCAGGGAAACAAGTATCGGGATAGAACCATGCTAGTAAACCAGAGAATAGTCAAGTACCAATACTATGTGTAGAAATCTTGGAAACATGCGAAACTTGGAAACAAAAGACCCAGGGAAACATCCCAGCCAGCTATCCTTTATGGAAATCAAATACAAAGATCATACAATATAAATTAAGGCTAAGAAGGCCAAAACTGAAAAGGGCTAACAATAGAAAGTGTTTTAATTACTAGATGACAAGTGAAAAGGGCTTAAATGGAAGCACGTCCAATACAATCAAGGAAGTAGGAAACCGACTACATAGATTGAAACGGGTTCCAGATGACCCCACAGGACAGTAGCATAGTCACCAAATGCAAATTTATACATGTCAACCCTAAATTCACTGCAAGACACTATAAATAGGGCCTATCTGTCGATGAAGGCACTTCAACACACCACAGCAACATCAGAACTCACCTTCATTGGAGGTATGCCCTAGAGACAATAGTATTCAATTATAGTTGTCGGATATATGTCAATTAGGGGTATATCTGGCATTGGCCAAAGGCCGGATTACCAGGATGGCCCATAGGTAATAGAACAGAGTCCATTGGGCGGCCCAGTAAACTGACGTGCAAGAAGCTGGATTCTAGAAGAACCGGACTACGTCCCAATCGCGGTTTAGCTTGGAGGAAAAGCCGGATGCCTTACTTTCAAAGACAAGACACTTACCGTAGTCTTCTAGCTTTCTTTCCTGTAAGCCCTAGTCTAGCTATCTATATAAACCCGTATGGGAGCAAAGAACAACAGAGAATCTCAACTTAACTAGAAGCCAACTCGCCGAGAAGTTGATCCTCGTCGAGTTAGTGAAACCATACTCACAATTGTACTTTGTATACTCCAGGCTTCAGTCCTGATTTAGTGAGATTGTAGGAGTAGGAACGCCGCCTTAGTTGCGACGCACCGAACCTGGGTAAACTCGGTGTTCTCGTTTACATTACTTCCACGTTCCCCCCGCGGTGTTCCGAGCAGGAATACTCGGCGGAATCGGCAATACAATAACTGTCGGAATCCTGGAATTGGACGAAGACATCGGACGCTTCCTCGACAATGGATCGTACATGCCAGCACAGAATCATCTGGTAAGTGTATGCATTTTACCGATTGGTTCTACTAATATTTTCATCGGATTAACAGCAGAAGCAATGGGATTCCGGGGTGGAAGTAATTTACCCACCTTCCCTATACCCAATTGATGAAGGCTATAATGCCGGACTTTGCTCGGATCTTCCTTATTCTTACGAAGAGGCGAATCGAGCTCATATAGCCGCATATCGCCAAAACACATCTGGATTTGTTGTCTCTTCGAAAATGCCCGCAACCAGATCCCACTTCATTGGCATGGTGTAGTCTGAGACCGCTGAAACCACGGAAGAAGAAAATCTCGTGGAAGAGGCATAAAATCAAGATCCCGCAGATAAAGTGGCAGATTCGACATCAGCCGACCCGACAACAAACTTGAAAGCCGACTCTGTTTTAGCTGCTATAGAAGCAAGCCTAGAGTCGGAACCCGGATCTGAAGACATAGATTCTGGAGATGAAGATGAAGACGCTTTCAAAAAAAAGGTCAAATCCATGCATGGGACCTTCCACGAAGTACTCATGGAAAAACCGACTGGAAACTCGGACGCCGAGGAAGAGGAAGATCCCAAAAAAACCCCGCAAGAGGAATATGGACGATGAAGAGGAAGAAGAGGGAGAAGTTAGTCCAGCTTACCCGGACGTCAAAGAATTTACGGAAGATGAGCCTAACAAAAAAAAACATCTTCAAGAAGAAAAAGAAATCCTCCAGGAAGCTGATGTCCAAGTTACAGAAGAAACAGGAAAAATAGGCAGACATTGCCAACCAAAACCTGGAAACTAGAGGAGGCAGCGGTGTGAAATCCGCGGAGAAGAAAAGTCAGGAAATCCATGTTCCACAAATGTCGGAACAGGACGAGATCGATCTGATCCAAACACCGGTTGCACGTCACGAACCACCGGAACTGCTGGAAGCGAGAAGGCAAGCCCTTATGTGGCAACAACAACATTTATTTCGGTCTCAGGAAAACCTCCTCAAAGCCCAGGCTGCTGTAAAGGCAAAACATGTTGAAATTAGGGAGTTTGAGCGCCGGAATATGTATGGAATAAAACCTACAAGATTACCAGGAATTTCACAATCAGATGTATTGTCAGCAATCTTGGCAAAGGCAGGTTAACAACTTAAATGCTAAGGGTGAACGCATCTACAAAACTGCAGCAGAAAACAAAGAAGCCGCGTTCACCATCCTTAATGACGATCTGTGTTCAAAGGAAGAACAGCTGTAGGGAGTGTATGCTTTCCTCGGAAAATCATTACAACAGCAACAGCGAGGCCAACACAATCGGGAAAGCTACATAATGATTCAGCCTTGTGCAAAAATGCCACGTGCACCGCTGGAACATCTGACCCAGGTGAATCCGTAGATTCAGGCGATTCTAAGGAAAAGAAGGGAGACCCTAAGAAGGACAAGAAAGTCCCCGATAATAGGGACGCATCGTCCAAAACAGGGTCCCACGTGCCGTAAGGCAGAAATATTCTCCGTGACAACAAGGAACGGGAGGAACAAAACCGGAAAGACGGCAGAACAATGCCGCCTCCGAGATGCCCAGCTAATAAAGCCGGAAGATATGACAATCCTCACAGGCGTGAGAGATCCCGAACTCCTCCAAGGAACAAAGAAAGGCCAAGGAGTATAACTCCACCTTATTCCAAAGGACACGATGTCGGAAGAAATTGGGATAATCCCTGAAAAGTGCATTCGCGCAACAATGGACCTGAACGGAGCATATCCCCTTTTGTTCATTCAGCTGGAAGGTATTCCGCACATGCCGATAAGACGAAAAGAGACGATTTATATTTCGGACCAAAGTGTTTCACGTACATGATCCGGAGAATCGGTCTATATTCTGGCTTTGCCAAAGTTGGTCCAACTTATCAAAAGTATACCGGAAGTACAAACCCGGATACATGGTTCTTAGATTACTATACTGCCGTTCATATCAACAAAGGGACAAACTTAGAGGCTGTAAAAATTCTTTCCCTCATGTTGCTGGATGGAGCCAGAGACTGGATCAATGGGCTTCCGTCAAGAACAGTTGACAGCTGAGAAGATATGGCTAGTGTATTTTCTCAACATTTCCGGGGTACGTATAAACGCCCCAAGAGTATTAACCAGCTGAACCAATGCGTCCAGTACGAGGATGAGTCGTATGTGGACTTTATCTCAAGATGGACTTCAATGAAGAATAGTTGTTCTGGAGTGAGTGATGTACAAGCAATGCATGCTTTCATCAGAGGCCTAAAACCCGGCCTTGTACCGTTCATGGTTGGTTCGAAAGAGCACAAAGATCTCAGATCTATGCTTACCACCGCCAATTAGCACGCAGCGGCCGAAGACGATATCAAGGCGAGAGGCGGAAACATTGATGCTTTGGTTCAGGCCAAAAAAGGCGTCTCGTTCTGAAAAGAAGGCCACTCCAGAGGTAAAGCCAAAACCCAAAGAAGTAAACTTAACCTTTGGAAAAGAAAGTTGTAGTAGATGGAAGGGCAGAAACACAAAACCAATCTCCTACTCTAAGGAAGAGTGGAAAAGATTAAGTCGGAAAACTGTATCCACCATTCGCAATTTGGGAAGCCTACCCACACCAATGCGCAGTGCCGGCTTAATAAGCACATGAAAGGAACTGCAGGATCCGGGAATAAGGGAAAGAATTCCAAAAGGAAGTTCAATAATAAAAAGTAGGACGCTGAAAAAGAAGACAACGAGTCTGACCCTGATGATAAAATCCAGGAGCAGCCGCGAAAAGGCGAACCCAAATTCCCAAGAGTTGAAGGAGAATGTAACCTAACTTTCCTGGCAACTCCCTCAGCCAAACAGGCAAAACGAACACTTCGAGAAATCAACACGGTGATACCTCAAACACCTAAGTACTTGAAGTATTCAAATACGCCAATTACCTAGGATCAGTCAGATCATCTTGGAAATATCCCAGAACCCGGCACACATGCTTTGGTAGTGAGCCCTATTGTGCAAAACACTACGCTCAAAAGAGTGCTGATGGATGGAGGATCCAGTATCAATATCATGTACTTAAGTACATTAAAATAGTTGCATCTCTTCGAGACCCAGCTCAAGCATAGCAATGTACGCTTCCACAGCATTGTCCCTGGTAGACAAGCACAGCTCCTAGGAGAAATTTCCCTAGATGTTACCTTTGGTAAGAGACACTTCCGTCAGGAAAGGAGCTCATTTGAGGTGGTGTTGTTCGAAAGTGTGTATCACGCAATACTTGGACGTCCGGCTTTCGCCAAGTTATGGCAAGATCATGCTACATCTACAACAAGCTCAAGATGTCGGGGCCGAAAGGCGGAGTAATCACCATCTCAGGAGACTTCAAGCTAGCAAATGAGATAGAGAAAGGAAACGCCCTTTGCGCCGAACAGGTCATAAGGAAGGAAGAGGTGAAGGAACTGGTTAAAGAAGTATCGTCGGTAGAAATGCCGGCAGGAAAAGAAAACCGGAAGCCGGCAGACAGCATTCAAAGCCTCAGAGAACACAAAGCATGTTATCCTGGATCCCAAAGATCCGACAAAGTTTGTCGTTGTGGGAACGGGAATGACTGACGCATAGGAAAGCGTGCTTATCAAGTTCCTCCGTGAGAACTAGGATATTTTTTATTGGCATCGGCGTACCCAGGGAACTTGATGAGCACCAATTGAAGGTGATTCCAGGATCAAAACCCGTCAGACAAGGTCTCCGTCGTTCTGATAGAAGAAGACGGAAGGCTATTGACAAGGAAATTATCCGGCTTTTAGCAGCTGACTTTATCCGGGAAGTTATACATACTGATTGGTCTACGAACCCAGTAATAGTCCCGAAGAAGGATAGTATTATTCTTAGGATGTGTATATATTACACCGGTTTGAACAAACTGTGTCCAAAAGATAGGTTTGCGTTACTGCTAATCGATCAAATAATAGATGCCATTGCTAGCTCTGAGCTTTTATGCTTTTTGGATGCCTAATCCAGGTACCATCAAATACGCATGAAATAAGAAGACCAAATAAAAACTTCTTTCATAACACCCTACGGAACATACTATTACATAACCATGCCTTTTGGCCTGAAGAACGCAGGTGCAACATACCAGCGTTGCATGCAAATATGCTTGCATAGTCAAATTGGCAAGAATGTACATATTTACATGGAATATATTGTTGTCGTTTCCAAGGAAAAGGATACACTCCTTGAAGATCTACGATAAACCTTCGACAATTTAAGCACTTACAAAATGAAGTTGAATCCATTAAAGTGTGTATTCGGGGTTCCCTCAGGAAAGCTTCTGGGTTTTATCGTTTCTCACAGAGGAATAGAAGTAAACCCGGAAAAGATCAACGCAATTTTAAACACCAAAAGACCTACATGTCTAAAAGATGCCCAAAAATTGACGGGTTCCGCAGCCGCTGTAAGCAGGTTTATAAGCCGGCTTGGTGACAAAGCTCTTCCATTATAGAAAGTTGAAGAAATACGACAAATTTGAATGGACAGAAGGGGCAGACAAAGCGTTAACCCAGTTAACCGAACTTTGATGAAAGCTCCGGTTTTGGCATCCCCAAAAGACGAAGAACCCATGGTACTGTACCTTACAGCAACTAACAGGATTATTAGTGCAGTGATAATCGTGGAAAAACGAAAAGACGAACAAAGCATCCCAGATCAGCATCCGGTGTGCTATGTGAGGGAGGTATTTTCCGAGTCAAAACAAAGATATCCATATTATCAAAAACTGAAATGAAAAGAGAAAAAAAATCGATGCCAAGTGATATCCCTTGTAGGAACGTGTAGCTTCACGTTGCAAAAGAGAAGAGACTGACTGTTGCCATGGTGCGAATCTTGGTGCCTCTTATAGTTTGCAATTTGAGTTAGCGTCCTCCTTGTGTTGGTGTGGCATTGAGCTTAGTCTTCGATAGGTACATTTTGTCTCCGCTCGTCCATTGGCTGCGCTAACCCCATTAATCACATGTGTGTGGGTGTTCCATTTTGTTTTCTCCACTAGGATTTATTCCTTTGCTAACATTTCATTTTGGTTCTTTTCTACATTTACAACAAACTTTTCTTCGTATTTGGTTGATTTTTCCTTGCCACTTTCCTCACCCATTTGAACTCCAAATAAAGCGTGTGTGTTGTCGTTTGCGGTTGTCTTTCAATATTTTTGGACTCACTTTGGACATACCACCCTACACCTAGGATTTTCCACTAGCCTCAATACGACGAAAAAGGTAACGTTGGGTAAGTGAGACATCATTTCTTCATATCACACTTGTGTGCTTTTGATATGACTAGGGAAGGAGTATTCTCATGTCTGAGCTTGGAGGATGATGGAAACCCATTCTACAACAATAACCACCCCAACTCCGTCACCCACAACGACCACTTCCAACTACGTCAACTTATGCAAGATGGGATGGAGCGCTATGAGCGTCGACACCAAGCGCAAGAGTCTCGAGTGATTGATCAAATGATGTGCATCACATCAACTTGGCTAACCTTGCCAACCGCCATGGATCAGTAGCATCCTCAAGGTCAACATGTTCAAGTCAACAAACTCAAGATCATCACCAAGATCGTTGCCATGATCACCACCCCAACGTGGAAGATGGTGGACAACAACAACAACCACCACCTCCTCTACCACAAGCTTCTCGACGTAATTGGTATGAATATAGCTCGCCATCACCACCTCCACAACACCGACAAGGCCGTGGTGACCCTCTTCAACATCAACCTTAACGACCGTACCTTTGACAACATCATCCACCACCTCTACAAGGCCCCTCTAATGACTATGGTCGCAATGACTTCGCCGATGGTGCTCGCCAACATCGAAGGCCACCTAGGTGCAATGCCCGTCCCCACCACAATGACCGCCAAGAACAAGACCTTACCCAACACCCTTGCAATGAACAAGAGCGTCCTCAACAACGCAACCATGAAAATGATGATAGTGAACGCCGCAAAGCATGACTACATCATCATCAGCAACCACCTCCTAATGACCACCGGCGGCATGCTCCTCATCATGACCCCCAACGCCAAGCCAATGAGGATGACACATATGATCTCTCACCGCCGATCTATGATGAAGACCATCATGAGCGACCTCGTCAACAACAAGAAAACAAAAATATGAGTGCCCTTCGCTTCAACATCCCAAAATTCAATGGTGAAAATGACCCCGAAGAATATCTTGCTTGGGCTCTAAAGGTGGACAAGATCTTCGGCATCCACAACTTTAGTGACAAGAAAATTGTCGCTATGGCATCTTTGGAGTTCGAAGGCTATGCACTCTTATGGTGGGACTGTCTCCAAGATGAACGAGTCAAGAACCAGATTGCTCCCATTGCCACCCTGAATGAGATGAAGCAAATTATGCATGTCCCTTTTGTTCCTCCCCACTACAAGCGCGATATCTTCAAAAAACTTTAAGATCTTAAACAAGGTTTGAAGTCGGTTGATGAGTACTACAAGGTGATGGAGACCGCTTTGATAAGATCTCGTGTGATGGAATCTCAAGAACAAACAATGTCCCGCTTTCTCAATGGCCTTAACTATGCAATAAGGAAGATTGTTGAGTATCAACCCTATGAAAACATCGTTGCACTTTTCCATCAAGCTCTCAAGGCCAATCATCAAAATTGCGTAAGACCTCAAGTATAACAAGCAAAAGGCTTTCTTTTCATCAAGGCCTTCCTCTTCGTCTCAAATGACACAAGCAACAACACCGCCTGTCGCACCCTGGTTTCTAGGGGATACTCATCGGGCCGAACTGGATAGCAGATGCGTGGATTATGGGGCATAACTGCTCCCACGTCCCAGCTTCCTGGTAGGCCTGCGCTTATGCGCGACAACACAAGCCCTGCTATTCCACCGTCGATGTAAACTATCCACTAGAGACCATAGGCACTACTGTCGACGTACTTCATATCAATCACGCAGGGTACGTCAACAGCGTTAAAACGGAATGATACCACAGAATGTCTCTAAGACACAAAAGATTGAAATAAGGTTGCAAATAGCCTTCACTAAGGCAGAGAATAGCAAATACAATCATCCAGAGGACACATGTCCCAACATAACATTCATTACATCAGCGGAAGAAAACAAAGGGTCTGAGTACAGACAAATCCAAATAGGCTTAAGAAGCCGGCAATGAAAGGAAAACGGAGCCCATCCACGAAGTCTCGGATCCTGCCCGGGTCCGCTATCTACTCGTCAACAGCTTCGTCGTACTTCCACGTAGTAGCCTCCATGGAGATCCTCGGAATCGTAGTCTGCGTAAACCACAGCCCCAACGGGGTCAGTACAACAACGTACTGGCAAGCAAGACTCACAGTTCACCAAAGTGTAACCCGTCAACACCAAGCACAGATGCTTTGGGTTCAACGGAAGGAAGGGTGATATAAAAGATGCGGCAGCGGGCTGCACTAACCAACTACAGAAACATACTATGACTTCCGGCTAACAGAAAGGAGATAAGATAGCGTATCGTAGCCAACTACCACTAACCCCCAAACAAACCCATCCTGGATTTCGCCCCTTATCCGAAGAAGCAATCCGAGGATAACTCACACAGTTGGATTAATGATGGTTCAGGTTATTGTGTCAATAAACCTATTACTAGTCAAGTTATTTTAGTTAGGTGTAAGTTGTCTGAGTACTTGTTAGCCAGTACTTTCACCAAGTCGTCACATAACCGCGGACAACACGGCTTCTCGAGAAGATTCATCCCTGCAGGGTGTGCTCCAGTACCCGTACACACTCAAGCCACCAACTAAAACTCAGGTTGGCTTGACACGACTCGAACCATCTCTACAGCCTGTCCTAGGAGCCACGGAGCTATAAGGTCCCAGCCACGCAGCCGAATACTCAGCGCAGGTGTGCAAAACTCCCGCAGGACACAACACCCCGGCACTACAGGCCTCGCCCTATATGTGTGCGTCATCATCATCAGTAACCATGGGAGCGACCCATTCATGCGTATGAACCAAATGGAACACCCGAACTAAGTGTGGCTCTTCGGACAAACTGCGGATCAGATCAAAGCCGAGGGGGGTTCCATACCACCACCCGGATGCGGTGAGCACGCTCATCATGGATCAGTAGACAAGACCCTTTTCCTAATTAGGGTCGACACTAGCAGGCCTCAAAACCACGCCGGGCCTCCTGCCGGTGCCTTAACAGCAAATTATTATTACCCAAGCATTAACAGGTTGTTGTTTAAACATCGAGCCCATAGAACATAATAGAAATATGATAACAGGAAGTAACGGGTAACAGACTCGAGCGGAAACAACCCTAAGCATGCTAGTAAGACACGGGCTCAAACAAAGGGGTTATAGGACTGGAGGTGAGGCAATATCATGGTTTCAGGGTATCATGTGATAGGACCGTAACAGAAGCAACGATACATATGGCTAGCAGAAATAGACAACGGAAAAGTATCGGTAACCAATGTTGAAAGGAACACAGTGGTTCATGTGAGTGATAACTTGCCTGCAAACCCAGTAGCCTGGTACTGAGCTAGATCCTCAGAAGGGGTGTCGTAAGGATCGTCGGTCTCAACGTCGTCGTCTACTCGAGAAGAAGCAAACAAACAACGCAGAGAACAACAATCAATAACATGGCATAGTGCACAATCATGGGATGATGCATGACCATTTAATTGATGCATCAAAATAAACTAGTTGACATGGTAACACAAATTAAATGGACACATATGCAATTTTGAGTTGCATGTGAAAAGCCCATGAATTTGGGTTAGATTATTTGTTCTCCAACTAATCAACAGATGAAGGTGAATTAGTATGATTCATGGATGAGGAAAACAACAAAATAACAACAATAGAACCAATTTAAAAATAGGGTTTACCAATTTAGAAATTTATTTATTAACTTAGGGGATTTTTGGTTCCTTAAAGGGATTACACAAAATAGTTGTTGTTTTCACCAATTTAAATTGTGCAAAACAAATAACAAAGTTTATATTTGAAAAGAACACCAAATTTTAGTTGGATTACATGTTTCAAATATTGAAAAAAGGGTTAGGATGGATTTATTATGATTGAAACAATATTAAACAAGTTTTAAATGAATTTAAAACAAGCATGAATTTGATTTGAATTTTATTTGTTCAAAACATAAATTCAAATTCATATTTGAAAATTTTATACTTTTCTAGGTTGAAAACATATTTTGCATGTTCAAAAATAATTTTATTTGAGCAAGTTATGATTTTATCAAATTTAAATGAATTAAACAGGGATTAAATTATTTAAGCAATTTTAATTATTCAAATCATGAAACAAAATTTATATTTGGTTAGGTGGTTTAATTTGACATGGAAAACATATTTTATTTGTGTTATTTGGATTAATATTGAATTAGTTATGGAATTAAGCAAATTGCAATTGAATTATTTGAATTCAAATTTGAATTGCATTTTGAAAATTCAAAACAGAAAACAAATGTTATAATTAGGTAGATAATTAAATTTGGTGCAGTGTGCATATTTAGATTTTATTATTTGGAGTTATAGTTTGAAAGTTATTAACAATTTAAAACATAGGACCAAACTGTGAATTAAAAGGACTTGGATTTAAAAAGAAAACGCAGGAAATATTTTGTTACCGCGCAGATAACTACCCAGGGCACTGCCAACTGGGCCCTGGGCCTGCGTGGCACCTAGGTGGCAGGCTAGGAGGTGAGGTGGCCGCTAGGGTCGATGACATGCGGGGCCCAGTGCGGGCGTGGAAGGGAAAAAAGGGGAGGCGAAATTCGCCTCCCACGGGACTCGAACCCGCGAGGCAATGCTTGCGCGCACGGGGCCTTGCCAGTGCGGCTGGTTCAGTTTCGTGACAGGTAAGCGGTGCGAAGGAGGATATGCTTCTGTTCGCGCACCTATCTGAACATAACTGAACTTTCTGTTGCAGTTTCAAGTACAGGCAGCGATGGCGGACGGAAGGCGCCGGCGATCGCTGCGGGTCGTGCGCCGCGACTCGCTGCCGTGTGCGTGCGGCGGGGCGGTGGTCGGTCCGTGCGTGTGCATCGTGCGAGGCCACGAGGGCAGGGAGAGGAGAGGAACGAGGGGATGCGGGCTCACCTCGATGAGGAACGGAGGGAGGCAGACGTCTGTAGTTCGGTTCTGACGGCGGCGAACTTGCGGACGGCGCCGGAGTTCCGGTGGTCCTCGGGGGAAGCCGAGGCCACGGCGAGGAAGAGGGGTTCGGGACGTTTCCGTTCCCGGCCCTAGCTCGGCCGCTAGGGCTCCGTGACGCCGGCGGCGAGCCGGAGAGGGCGGCGGTGGTGAGGAGCTCGGTACAGAACAGAGAAGAAGGAAATCAGAGGGAGGAAGAAGAGGAAAAGGGCGGCGCCCGAGGGAGAGAGGGGGGAGAGAAAACTAGGGCAAGGAGGGGGAGATCGAGCAGCTTAAGAGGAGGAGATGGGCGAGCTCGGGACCGTCCACTGCCTGTACCTGTCGACGTGGGCAGCTCCATCTGCCTGCCGTACAGGAGGTAGGAGAAGGTGGGGGTTACGAGGCTTTGGACATCTGGGCTGGCCCAAGTGGGCTGGGTGCCTTTCCCCCCTCTTCTCTTTTAATCTTTTCTTCCTTTTATTTTTTTTCAGATTTGGGAAAAGAGAGAAACAAATAGTTCTAGGGTTAGCAAAAATTTTGGGGCAATGATTTTATTGATTAAGTTTTGTAATAGCATCAAGTACCCACTTGGTTTTTTCCAAAAAATTTAAATAGATTGCTTGTTGAAAATTTAAATGAATGGATCCATTTGTGGTATCAAAATAAATAAATGAAACTTAGCCAATTTAAAGATTTTGATTCCAAGTTTTAGTGGAATAATTTGTTTGTTTGTTTGTAGTTTTTAGTTGACACAAAGTAACATAACAAGTATGAGCAATAATGATTTGAATTTGGTTTGAAATTACAATTGGAAAACAATGAAAACAAATGCAAACAAAAGGCAATAGATATGATGACATGATGCAAACAATAACAAAACAAGAAACAAACATCTAGGGGGGAGATTTTCATACTTGGGATGTTACACCGCCCGACTCCAAGAGCACCTCTCGAGTGCCCAATGCTCCCAACAAAACTCTGCAACCATACAAGAAACAAGTGTCTCCAACCACCGCTTCTAATCCTCCTCAAGTCAAGTAGAGCAGAATTACTTTCTTCAAATGTGGTGAAAGTGGACACAAGTCCTTTGAGTGTTCTGACAAGATGATCATGATTGTCAACCAAGATGGTGAACGTGACTCAATGAGTGAAGAAGAATACTATGCCTTGCACCAAGTTTCTCTAAACTCCTTGGACGTCCAAAATGATGAAGAAGACAACGTCTATTGCGATAAGGACAAGAGTCCACGCTAGTTGTCACACGTGTTCTTAGAACCTCTCCTCAAGATGAACATAACCAACGGTGCAACCACTTTCAAACTAGAGCCGACATCAATGGAAAATCGATCAAGGTTATTATCGATGGAGGTAGTTGCCCCAGTTTTGCTAGCAAAGAACTTTGTGATAAACTCCAATTGACTTACTAGCAACACCCACACCCCTGCCACGCTCAATGGCTTAGTGACTCCGACACCTTCAATATTAAACACATAGTCACCGTTCTTCTTCTTGGACGACCTTGGCAATATGACAAGCTCTTCATGATGGACGTACCAACCACTATATCTTCAAGTGGAATAACAAGACATTTGAGCTCTGTCCAATGTCTCCTAGCCAAGTGATCGCCGACAACGCCAAGACCCTTTCCCGCAAACAAGAAGAGATCAAATCTCATGAGATGAGTGGTGAGAGAGCGATCCACCTAAAGGAGAGTGAGAGCCACAAGCCAAACATGAGTGGAAAATTTTCGAGTGATCCCAAAGGCCTTGCCTTACTTGCCACCAAAAGGGAGATGAGATCCATACTTCACTTTATCCTCATCTGCAAAGGAGAACCACTCGAAGCTAACACCATAACAAGCTTTCCTCCGTCTTTGTTACCCATATTGCAGGAATTTGAGGATGTGTTCCCTGACGAGCTACCCCGGGTGTACCTCCTGTACGAGGCATAGAACAACGCATCGACCTCATCTCGGGTGCTCCACTCCCAAACCATGCTCCATATCACACCAACCCCAAGGATACTAAGGAGATTGAGCGCCAAAAACAAGAACTTCTCTAGAAAGATTTTATCCATGAATCCCTTAGCCCTTGAGCCGTCCCGGTTATCTTTGTCCCTAAAAAAGATGATACTTTTCGCATGTGCATGGATTGTCGCCCTATCAATGCTATCACCGTTAGATATAGACATCCCATCCCTAGGCTCGATGATATGCTTGATGAATTAACTGGTGCTACTATGTTTTCCAAAATTGACCTTAAAAGTGGATATCAACAAATTCACATGAGAATAGGAGATAATGGAAAACAACTTTCAAAACTAAACTTGGTTTATATGAATGGCTTGTAATGCCCTTTGGTATTTCGAATGCACCCTCGACTTTCATGTGTCTTATGAATGAAATTTTGCGTCCTTTCATTGGATAATATGTTGTGGTTCATTTTTACGACATCCTTATCTATAGCAAATCTTTGGAGAGTAACCTTGAGCATGTCTCTCATGTTCTGTTGGCCCTTCGCAAAGAATTTTTTTTGCAAATAATTCCAAATGCAAATTTTGCACCAACAATCTTGTTTTCTTGGGTTTTGTGATTTCCTCCAATGTAATTGAAGTTGACGAGAAGAAAGTCGGGGCAATAAGAAATTGGACTAACCCTATCTTCGTGGGTGAGATAAGAAGTTTTCATGGTCTTGTCGGTTTCTATCACCGCGACAATTGCTTTCCCTTTAAATGAGCTTACAAAGAAAAATGTACCGTTTGTTTTGGGAAATGCTCAACAAAAGGCTTTTGATACCCTCAAGAAATTTTTTACCAAAGCACCTTTGCTTGTTTTACCGGATTTTCAGAAAACTTTTGAAATTGAATGTGATGCTAGTGGAATAGGCATTGGTGGCATTCTTATGCAAAATGGACGTCCCGTTGACTATCATAGTGAGAAATTAGATGGTGCTAGACTCATATACCCAATTTATGACAAGGAACTATTTGCTTTGGTTTGAGTCTTGGAAGTTTAGAAACACTATATTTTTTCTAAAGAATTTGTTATTCATTCCGATCATGAATCATTGAAATATTTCAGAAGCCAAGCCAATTTGAACAAACAACATGCTAAATGGGTAGAATTAATTGAATATTTTCCTTATGTCATTAAGTACAAGAAAGGTAAAGAAAATGTTGTAGCGGATGCTTTGTCTCGTAAAGAGTGTCTTGTTACCCGCCTTGAAATCAATGTGATTGGTTTGGATGAGATCAAAGACTTGTACTATTATGATGTTTTCTTTGCCCCATTTTCGAGAAATGCTGGCCCAATCGAGGTCTTGATGACTACTATCTCCACAAAGTATTCTTGTTTAAAGCTAAAAAATTGTGTATTCCAGAGTCCTCTCTTCATTTGTTGTTATTGAAGGAATGACATAAAGGTGGTCTCATGGGACAATTTGGAAGGGAAAAGACCTACGCCATGCTCTCCAACCACTACTATTGGCCTAAGATGAGGAACCAAGTTGAACGCCTTGTCAAGAGATGTCCTACATGCCTCCGAGCTAAGTGATATTAGCATGGACTTCGTGTTAGGACTACCACGCACTAAACCAAATCACCCTTGGAGTGATATTAAAATGCCTCCAACCCTCATGGTATTTACTTACCATTACCTACACCACATAACCCTTGGAGTGATATTAGCATGGACTTCGTGTTAGGACTACCACGCACTAAAACAAATATGGACTCAATCTTTGTCGTTCTTGATCGTTCTCTAAGATGGCACATTTCATTCCTTGCAATCGAACGGATGATGCTTCACATGTTTCCACCTTGTTTTTCAGGGAAATTGTGCGTCTACATGGTGTGCCCACGACAATTGTGTCGTACCAATATATCAAGTTTACATCCTACTTTTGGAAGACTTTGATGTCCAAGATCGGCGTCAAGCTACTTTTCTCCACCGCCAACCACCCGCAAACGCATGGCCAAACTGAAGTGGTGAATCGAACGCTCTCTTCACTCCTATGGGCATTGATCAAGCCCAACCTCGAGAATTGGGAGGAATGCATTCCCCATTCCGAGTTCGCCTAAAATCGAGCACTTCACCAAGCTACTAAGAGAAGCCCCTTCGAGACCGTCTCCAGCTTAAACCCCAACACCGCTCTCGACATCCTACCATTGCCTCTCCACGAGCAAGTCAGCATGGACATCGACAAGCGCACCGTCTACATCAAGACGCTCCATGAGTCCACAATAGGTACACTTGAGAAGCATTCCAAGCACCAACCATCCATGATGAACAAGAACAAGAAGCCCATTGTGTTCCAAGAAGGTGACCTCGTTTCGCTACACTTACGCATAGACCGCTTTCCACAAGAGCGCAACTCCAAGATCAAGCCACGAAGTGACGGAACATTCAAGATCATCAAGCGCATCAACAACAACATTTAGAAGCTCGACTTACCACCCTACAAGTACAATGTGCACGACTCCTTCAACATCAAGGATTTCTCTCCCTTCCATGGATACCCAAGTGATAAGGAAGACCACGAGTCGAGGTCAACTCTTTTTCAAGGGGGCATATGATGAAGCACACCCCATTCCACCAAGCCCAACAGCCAATGCACCCATCACAATATATCGAGCAAAGGTAATACATGATAAGGTGAACTCACTCCTCTCCCTCTATGTTTTCGATGACTTGGTGAATGGTGCGCTACCTCATGGAACCCTATGCATGCTCAGGTATGACCCCACCATGGACCCCAAGAGGATGCCCAAGATGCTCAAGAACATGCCCAATATGATGCCCAAGAAGTCGTGGAAGAAGTCAAACAAGAAGGCATGGAGAAGGAAGAAGAGAAGGAGGAAGAAAGGGGGTGCAGGAAACCTGGCCTGCAGCCCGGCCAGGCCGCTGTTGGAACGCATAGAGATAAACAAAACTTTTCTACGCGGTACTTCCAAGATCTAGCCGAGGTAGAAAGCCACGATCCGAACCAGTCGATCCAATCCCGCGATCGTTGAAGTGCTGATCATACATCACCTCTGCCGGTATCCGCACGTGCGAGGAGGAGCTCTGACGGCGGACTGCTAGGTCCGGTGCGACGGCTGGACTGAGTGGGGCTAGGGTTCCCAACGCATGGGAGTGTCCGCTGGGCAACCTGCGCCTCTCTTTATATAGCGAGTGGTAGTGGGCTTTACAACGCTTGTGTCACATTCCCTCTGTGAGGCCGACTCACAAATTTAGTCCATTTCCGGTTCAGGTCCAACCCGACCAATATACTTGCTCCCGCTCTTAAGTGTGCGACCCTGGAGGCTCATGGCGACTTGGACACGATTGGAGTCCGACTCCCAATCGATCAACCGGTAGCGGCTCCTAGCATAACGTGCCGATTCCCAAGTGCCATAGAGTCATGACGACATACCTTTCAATGTGACTTTCATCTTAGTCCCGTTTGCCTCACGATATACCTTGTTGAACTATAGGCGAATTATCATCGTCCCTTAAATATCTCAACTCTCTTCTCGGTCCGTGATATATGATTCATCTGACTAACTCTTAGTCAATAGACCCAGTTAACACTTAAGCGAGTCATGCATGGCCATGCTTCCGGAATCATATCACTCGAGAGGGCCCAGAGACTATCTCTCCATTCGGAGGGAAAAATCCCATCTTGATTATCCACATCACGCAACTTGCTTCTCATTCGACCCGAACTCTGCCTTTATGACTGCCTTGTCACGTAACAGCGTTTGACAGAACCTAAGTCGGTGATCCACAACTCGGATTGTGCGACAACCTCGGGTCTAAGGATTACATTGATTGAGACATTCTAATGACGACTTACTCGTTACATCTCAATATGGGTCAGTCCGACTTACTAAACTCTTTAGCTGGGTCTGTGAACGTTGGAATGGCATCGCCATGCCCATGACAAGTGGAACCGAATCATCAGCCAACACTCACATTAGTCTAGGGTGTGTGTCCAGCACAACCTTAATCACCAAGGACAATTTAGCATGAACAACATGAATACATAGTTCCACAATTGAATCACATATTCAGTGACATATATCATATGTTCAAAACAAGGACGACTTAATAACTTTATGAATACATTGGGAATTACATCATACATGATTGCCTCTAGGGCATATTCCCAATAGTCTCCCACTTGCACTAGAGTCAATCATATCGACATCATATGCCTAGGCATCGAATGCCCATACCTCTCATGTGCACCTCATGCTTTAGCTGTGGTAGCGCCTTTATCAACGGATCTACAATGTTTGCATCCGTGTGTACTATGCATAACTAGATATCACCTTGTTCGACAAACTGGCGAATGAGGTGGTAACGCATGAGTATATGTTTGTTCTTCTGGTGTTGTCTAGGTTCCTTGCCTTGTGCGATAGCACCATTGTTGTCACAATATATGTCCAATGGATTGGACGTGCCCTGAACCACACCAAGATCTATCAGGAGCTTCCTGATCCAAATAGTTTCCTTTGCAGCCTCTGAGGCAGCAATATACTCAGCCTCTGTTGTAGACGCAGACACGGTATCTTGCTTGGAACTCTTCCAACTCACAGCTCCTCCGTTAATTACGAAGACGTATCCAGATTGCGAACGAGAATCATCTGAGTCGGTGAGATAACTCGCATCTATGTAACCCTTTACATTGAATTCCTCATCACCTCCATAAAGTACGAACATTTCCTTAGTCCTTCTCAAGTACTTAAGGATGTTTTTAACCGCTGCCCAGTGGGCTTCGCCAGGGTCAGCCTGGTACCTGCTCGTTACACTTAGAGCATAGGAAACATCTGGCCTAGTACAAATCATGGCATACATGATGGATCCGACTACCGAAGCATACGAGATCACACTCATCCGACTTCGCTCATCAGTCGTCGAAGGACACTGAGTCTTGCTAAGTTTTACCCCATGGGACATCGGTAAGAACCCCTTCTTAGACTCTTCCATTTTTAATTTCTTCAAAACTTTGTCCAGATATGTACTCTGACTCAATCCAATGAGCCGCCTTGATCTATCTCTATAGATCCCGACTCCCAATATGTAAGTCGCCTCACCCAAATCCTTCATTGGGAAACTCCTTTCCAATGATTCTTTGGTTTCTTGCAACATCATGACATCATTTCCCATCAGTAATATGTCGTCCACATATAAGATTATAAAATTTACTTTGATCCCACTATACTTCTTGTATAAACAAGAATCATGATCACTCTTGATGAAGCCAAACGATTTGACTATCTCATCAAAGCGAATGTTCCAACTCCGAGATGCTTGCTTCAACCCATAAATGAATTTCTGAAGTTTGCATACATTGTCAGCGTTAGCCGGATCGACAAAACCTTCGGGCTGTATCATATACATGTCCTCAGTTAAATTTCCATTAAGGAAAGCCGTCTTGACATCCATCTGCCATATCTCATAGTCGAAATAGGTTGCTATGGATAACATGATCCAAACTGACTTAAGCATCGCTACAGGCGAGAAGGTCTCGTCGTAGTCAACTCCTTGAACCTGTCGGAACCCCTTCGCGACAAGTCGTGCTTTATAGATGGAAACATTTCCATCCATATCAGTTTTCTTCTTAAAGACCCATTTGCACTCGACGGGTCTTGCACCGTCTAGCAGATCAACCAAATTCCAAACTCAATTTTCATCCATGGAATTTAACTCGGATCTCATGGCTCCAAGCCATGACTCGGAATCAGATCCCACTATCGCTTCCGAATAAGTTGCCGGCCCATTACTGTCTAACAGTAAAACATCATGAGCAGTTTGTAATCTGGCAGATCTCCGTGGTCCAGGTGCTGTTACCGGCGTAGGTACCACGACTGGCTCAGCCTCCAAGGCGCTCGCCCCTAGCCGGTTCCTCTCGAATTTCTTCGAGTTCCAGTGTGATCCCACTGACTCCTCGACTGAGAAACTCTTTCTCAAGGAAGACACCGTTCCGAGCAACAAACACTTTGCCCTCTTCTCAGTTGTAGAAGTAGTACCCCAAGGTTTCCCTCGGATACCCCACGACAATACACTTATTCGACTTGGACGTGAGCTTGTCCGACTGTAGTCGCTTGACAAATGCTTCACAACCCCAAATCTTTAGAAAAGACAAACTTGTCCTTTTGCCAGTCCGACTGTACCTCACTCTGGAATTCCTTGAATTTATCAAAGGCTTCCGACATGTGTTTTATTAAATAGATATATCCATACCTACTCAAATCATCAGTGAAGGTAATCAAGTACTCATAACCACCTCTGGCTGTCGTGCTCATTGGACCACATACATCACTATGTATTAATTCCAACAAGTCAGACGCCCTTTCACAACTCCTTGCAAACGGTGTCTTGGTCATTTTTCCTAGTAGGCATGATTGGCATATCTCGAGTGACTCTAAGTCAAACGAAGTTAGAAGTCCATCATCATCACGAAGTTAGAGAGTACAAAGGCTCCAACGAAGTGTTACTACACGTTATTGTTATATGAACCAATGTTGTAAATCCCGAGAACGAATTTTTTTTCTCTCTGGAGCGCATGCTCCCTTTTTAATTTGTGGAATTATAAATACCAGTAAAAATTACATGAAATATAGAAAAAAATTAGGTCTGTAGACATTAGAATGAGACATTTATCTTGTCTGTTTGGAACAAACAAAGCTGGGAGGCTAGAATAACAATGTTTGGTTTTTAAAAAAGTGGTTTTGTTTATTCTTCTTGCACAACTTGCAAATGAATGGAGAAATTTTATGAAACTTAAAAGCCATGAAATGAATTTGAGTTATTTGGATGTGAAAATATTTTAGGATTTTCTAGATGATTCAATAATTATTTTTTGGCAAGAGAGTGTGTGCTCACCAGCACACTTGGAAGTTATCACGCGAATGCCCACCTAGTTTCACCATTGGATCTCAATTCATGTGTTGTGAGACCTATGTATATGCAATTTTTTACAAAAAGGAGGGTATATTTCTTTCCAGACCATCTGCATTACCAATTCTCCTGTGACTATTTGCCTTATTTTTAGTGAGAGGTTTTTCAAATTGGCTAAGTGTGGAGTCGTTCGACGTCCGTCACTCTTCCTGATTGGGGAGCATGAGTGAGAGGTGAACGTGGTGGATCAGCCGTCAATCTTCATGATTATGTGGGTATCCGGCAGGAATGTTTCATGGACAGATAAGTGTATGTACATTGGTAGAGAATACGAGCCTTTTCTTAACCCTCCACGTCACCCGAAAAACAAATAAATATTAGTTGGACAATGTGTTATCTCTTATTGTCATCTCTATCCATTAATTAGAATTAATTCAATTTTAGTGCGAAATTGTGTTAATAAGGGAAAGTATATAGTATAATAAAGATAATAGACTTCTCTTAATTGTTAAGGGATCATCCTTCAGCTAAGGAAAGGTACGTAGCCTTCTCTTTCTTAATTCTCTACTCAAACTAAGTAAAAATCCTATTTGAAATCTCTAAGGGAAGGCTGTGATCACTACACTGTACATGCTCTAAAATGCTTCCACGCATCAAGCATCTAGAGAAGACTTACATGCAACATTCTGGTTTGCATAACCAGCCTGACTGCCTGCTTAGAAATAAGGTCCATCAGTTGAACTCCAACTGTCCTGAGCACCGATGAATTCCTATTTCAAGAGTGGGCAGCGTAACCACTAAAAAAATTCCTGATGTCTACCAGGCCTACGTAGCTTAACAACAGATTTTTCCTGCATCTATTATGAGAGAGCACTCGTGATGAATTAATTTTACTGGCTTTCAATGTGAAATTCTCTTTTCTTATTGAAGGCGGGACTCCCTAGGGCGGGCTCAGTATTTTACAAACCAGAAGAGAGTACATGGAGCGTGAAACTCTCCTTGTTGTTCTTATAGTCCGGAAGAAAATTACTAGTCCTTGCAATTGTTCAGCATGTGCCAAGTGTAGTCAACAACTAGGCGACATGTGGCTAGTACGGACCACGACAACCAAATTTAAGGTATACAGAAAATAAGGCAAAAAAATTGCTATTTCCATGAAAGAAAGTTTAATAGTAGAGCTAAGGGTTGGCTATAAGATATTGCCACGTCATCTATAGTCATCTCTATAGCCAATATGTACAATAGCTATATGTAAAGACGTGTTAGTTTATTTATGTATGTCCCACCATTCAGTCTCACAAAGTGGCTAGGAGCACGTGCTAGAGCTGGCTCTTATCCTACAGCCCACCTCCCTTCTCTCATCTTCTCTCTCTTCCAACTCAGCAAAAATATTGTATTTAAATGCTTATAGCCCGCCTACGTCATCCTATTGCACTTGCTCTGAAGAGAGTAGTCTTAGAGAGTAATACACGCTAAGTCTTGATAGGACTTGGTCAAGGCCACAACAAAAGCCTACTCTCGCAACATCATGTTCTTTAACGCTTTAGCCCTTGCCATACACCACATAGACGCCTCCTCCTTAATTTTTGCGATGATCATGGTTGAAGTAGAAAATTATTGCGGAACACTCTAGCATTTTTTTCCTTCCAAACCTCCCACTAAACAGGCATGGAGAGAGAAGACAAAGCCTTCCTTGGCTCTTCTGTATATGGATCACATATTTCCACCAACCTTGGATGGTACCAATTATTTGCCAATGCGAGGGACGAGATCATTCAGTCCCAACCAATCCTTTAATGTAATCAAACTATAGTGGTGTAGCGGTATTGGAAGAAAATATGTGCGGCCGTTCGGTCTAAGGTTTCGAAAATCCTGTAAGGCCATTTTATTTTGCTTCTACTTAGAATAACATTATCACATGATGCGTGCCTCTACACGGGGAGTGGGGGGGGGGGGGGTTTATCCAAAGAGTCCTTCTTACCCAAAGACAAACCTTATTTGTCTCATGGAAATCAATAGTCGGCTTGCTTCAAAAACAGTTTTTTTTCGAGAATGCAAAACCGAAAAATTAATGGCAAGGCCATCTCAAGTAACATATTCAACTCATGGGTTTGTGGTTGTGGGCATTTTGAAAGGCAAACAAAAGTTGAGAGATTACTGCTACCTCTTGTCTAACAAGCCAAGATCTGAGGCCAGTCTACCTATTTGATCATTTCCATGTACAATCAGCCATTAGCCTAAACTGTGCTCACACTCTTGGTCCAAATCTATGTCACAGTCGCATCGGACGAGTTCCTACTCTCAACTCCGGCAGCCAAAAGATTTGTCACGCTGAAAAAACGTGTAGTCATGGTTATTCGCCGAGGATGTCGACTGCTCGAGGGAATAGGTCGACCTGCAATTGTCTTCGGGCTGACAAACACCTCACCGGCCATTTAATTTGCGGACGTCAAAAGGGTGCTTCGAAATTCCTAGCGACACGTAATGTGGTAAGATAAGTCTAATTAGTCCATCGAACACTCAACTAACCTAGAATTAAGTTAATTCTCACTCAGCTGATGTCAATCGCGGAGAATTAGACCCATAATCCTGATGAATCGTTGACTCGGGGTTGCTCATTCTGATTTCGAAAGTTGCATGGGAATTGACTCGTTGTAAAAGAAATGTGCTGTCTTGGGACTTGTTTCTCCGCAATCGATTCTCTTTTTCTTAGCATGACACACTGTAGCATATGTACATGTTTTTTCCTTTAATCTTTCCCAACATGGTCCAATGAAAGACACTAGGTAAATAAAACAGACCTAAAAAAACTAGTGAGTGTGAGACAATTGGGAACTTGGATTATTTAGTTGTACATGCTTCTCAGTTGCACGGTGTTACAACTAAGCGTTCTTTTAAGTTTTATATGAAATTTCTTTAGTTACATATGGGTCTACAATCGATATTTTGTAGTCGTTGCATATTGGGTTGCAACTGATTTTTTAAAGTTGCAGGAGGAGTAGAAACTGAGATTTTTTAATTATAACTAACATTTTTCTATTGCAAGTGAGGTTGCAACTGAGTTTTTGCAGTTATAACTAAAAAAATCAATTAAAAATGGGGTTGCAACTGAAATTTTTGCCAGTTGTAAGTGGGGTTGGTACTGATAATTTTGTCGGTTCAAAGTATGGTTGCAAACAAGATTTTTCTAATTGTAAGTGTGGTTGCAATGAAGATTTTTCTAGTTACAAGTAGGGTTACAAAGTAAGATTTTTGTTAGTTGCAAGTGCAGTTGCAACTGAGATATTTTCAATTACAATTCGAGTTGCAATTAAGATTTTTTCCAGTTACAAGTGGGTAATAAAGTGATTTGAAAAAACTCTATAGTAAAAATATAGAAAATTTGATATGAAAATATGTGCCCACACAAAATATAAAACAAAACCAACTCTAAATGCCTCCAGAAAAAACACTGCACAAAAAACAACGAAAATATAAGGTGGAAAGAAGGCCCTAAGACTCGTGAACAACACTAGTACAACAACGCATAAAAGATGGCATAGATAGATGCATACTAATTTGGCCCCGTACAAGAAACCCCTTGCCTAGACAAAAAAAAATGCAAAATGCATGTACGAATCTCAGTCCAAGGTGACTGAGAATTAGGCTAATTTTCTTTATTCTACAACAATTGAGAATTTGAAAAATCTCATTAGGTATATGATTTTCTTCCATCTACGAAATGTACAACAGTGAACTACCCTAGATGACCTATGGTGTATGGATCTACTCCGCAAACTCTACTATAGTTTGTCATACGTGGGTTGTTGTATCACAAAGAAGAAATGGTCCAGATAATTTGTTATGTTGTAGAGGGACCCATAATAAATAGCTAGATTCACAAAACGGTACGTGTGGTCGACAACTGGAGACATAACTCTTCAGGCAATCACATCAATAGCATTATGCGGTCAGATCAAGACTCTGAGATTCAAATACCAATTTCTTTGATTTCCTTATTTTGTTCGCAAAACCGAATTGGAAAAGTTGTGGCATAATTAAATTTTCTTACATCCCAATATAGCACATGACAATGCCTGAACACAATCTAAAATCTTGATTTACCGCCTTACCATAGAGCTTCACCACAAAGCTAAATATCAAGCTGGACCTCACCGACAACGATTCGGTTAGGATATGACCGGGAAGGTCGAAATAAACACTTATCACCCACAAGTCTGCCAGATTAGTGGATCCTTCCGGTGTCTCGTGATTTTTTCGTCCTTGTAACTATGCTTGTCTCATGTGGTAGAGGATTAATAGTTGGTCAGTTTTGAGGTCAATCGATCTTGGCCAGTTTGATACACATGAATGAAGAGTTTTGATACTAGCTTTTTGTTTGAAATTGGGGAACGAAGACGAAGTCCCGACTTCTGCATCAAACGATACACACCATATTTTACTTACAAAGTTAATCAAGATACAAAATGAACAAAACCAAGGCTACATGCCTCATGACATACAAGTTTGGCATTGTTGTTAGCTCCAACGGACACATTTGTTATTTCGAGTAAAGTATTGATTTCACCAATATTCACATGGTTAGAAGGATATTGCTTCAAGTTCATGGTAAAAACATGTGATTTTAGCTTCACTATAGTATGGAGCGTCATGCTTTTTTGCACGAAGCTCCATCGCAACCTTGTTAATGATGCTAAATGGCTACTATAGTATGCCAAAAAGTCATAATCTGCTCTAGCTTCTTCGCATGAAGCTCCATCGAAACCTTTCATTGAACCTCTATAACAACTCCCATGAATGTGACAAATGGGTACACTTGAGTAACAATTGCATTAGATTGAATTGCTTTAAAAAAATACAACATGATATCCACATAGCCAAGTATACCAAAGCTGGGAGGCTAAAATAAGTTTGCTTGGTTTCTTAAGTCCTTGTTTACTCCCGAGGTTTTTTAGGGATCGTAAATTTGGGGATGGGAGGGGATTTGGTGAATCCCTACCTTTAACCCAATCCCCTCATCCCCGCCCCCCCTTCCTTGTTTTCCGTATAACCCCAATCACCCCTAGTTACTTTTATTCATGGGGATGGAAGGTGATTGTGGTGTATTAGACGTGATAATAAAAATGGAAACTTTATCTATACATTGACATAAGCATTCAATTAAAAATGCAATCTTTGCACAAATTATACGAATATCAAATGTGTCCAAAATTAAAATACAAAGATAGATAGAAAGCATCATCGAGATTTGTTTGCACCACAAGTAACTCATCGTCGGCATATAGTTAAAACAACAATTTGTCCATGACAGCCCAAAAAAGGTTTAAATGGAGCAGCTACTTCAACACATAGTCTACCAAAAAAAAGTACAATAGTTCAACTGTCTGAAACATTAAAATTAAGAGTTTTCTATCGCCTCTTCATTTCCACAAGATATGACTGAGTAAACAACACAAGAACATGAAGGCTGCAATTGTAAGAACAATAAACTTGACAACCATACTTGTTCTTGCTAATTAAAAAATTAAATGGACAGAGCCACAGCCGATGCTTTGCTCTTCAATAACATGTGAAAATTTCAATGTGATTATACGAGGAATGAAAAGAACAAAAGATCATATACTCAAAAGAGATTCTGAAAAATGAATAGCCTACATAATATTACCAGATCAAACAAAAACACCCTTGGGTGTAAACAAAATCATATCATGTGCTTGTGTTGTTCGAAAGTAATCAAGAATTGATCCTAGACAAGACTTCATTGAATTATGCACATCAATGTACCCTAGCCAATTAGTTTACAACACTTCAAACTCCATGAGCAAGTAGGTTTCATGAATCTGCACCAATCTCAGAGCTAATAACTTAACCTACAAAAAAGTAGGCTAATAACTTCAAAATATTAGGAACCATGAGGGCATCTCAGAGCTTGATACAATAATAAATTAAACTTGTCACTAGAACTGGGATTAGCTGCTAGAGGTCATTTAAAACACAAGAAGGGGAAATATTATCATGGAAATGGCAGCATCGGTGTCAAACTACTGCACCTAAATAAATGAAAGAAGATTTCGAAGTGATTAAACTACAACAAAGAATATGTACTTTGAACATCAGATAGCATCTAAATGCTTGATTACGCCGGTATCTATTAGAAGACAGATCAAGGTTAATAGAAGATGAAATATAGAGAAAGAAAAACAATATATAAACAAGGCGCAGTTGGTTTAGACATAAAATGTGTGTATGTGTGGACAGTGAGCCGTCTATGAGAAATAATTGATTACACAAAAGCAATATTAGAAGCAACTGGACTGTGAGCTTCTAGAGGAAGCTAGCTAGACAGTGAGCGGTCTAAATAAAATTTCATCTGTAATCGGCTCACAACAAGGCAAGGAGAATAGGAGAGTAATATCTTTTGTATTGTAAAGGATGAGCTTATTGAAAACTAGAAGAATAAGTTGATGGCTTGAAACTAACGGCGATGAAATTACTTCCACTTCTATGCTTTATTACAACACTTAATTGTTTGGCTGATAAAAAATCTTGAATCAAACACTGATATACTACTATGTGATATCACTATTTTTTCCATGCCAACATGAAATCAAACCTGTTATATCCAACTAACGATATCTCTTTAAATAGACATGAATTTCACATACAACTAGCTCAAGGCAACTCTTGCAATTAAATAGAACAAGCACATATAAGAAACTCTAGCATTGTTTTAAATATCCTCGTCCACGAACGAGGTTATTATCCTCAATAAGGGGATTTATGTTGAAAATAGCCATGTATTGAATACCAAAACGAGCAGATGTTAGTTCTAGAGCACCTTGAGAACATATTCCATGATTGAGAAACAAATGGAAATTTGGCGGGCAGGAGAAAGTAGTCTCCACTAGTTTCTGCAGGTTACAAGTTCATCAATTACTCAGATATGATATGATGATATGCAGCCTCCGCACTACAACGAAGGGAAATTTGGCAGGCATGAGTAATTAGAGTTTGGGACGCGCTAGGCGCAGGTCGTCCTAGATTTAGCAAATCTAGGTCCCTTTGTGAGCTCTCAGATTTTCATCCAATTGCTAGAAATCAACACATCATAGTTTTGCATTTTAGCCTCCCTGTTTTTCAAATATAGAACCCGCACTCCACAGCAGCCCCATTAAACGAAGGGGTATATTGTGTTGCCCCGATCATCTAGATAATTACAGAAAAACTACCATCGCAACAATTTTACTGGTATCGCAGCAAAAATTATCGCCCCCGTGTAAAAAAAAATATTGCAACAAATTATTCAAAAAATATTCAAAAAATAAGTAATGCTACAAAGAATAGTTAAACATATGTTTATTGTGTTGCAGCAAAAAAGTTCAAACAATTCAACAAAAATCACAACCTATTGCAACAGAAATAAATTATTTGCATCAATTAAAAGTTGGTAAGCAACAAAATAATTTGTCACCGTTTCAGTTGCAACAAAAATCATCACCTATTTCAACAACAAAAAATCGATAGCAACAAAAAAATCACATATTTACAAAATGTGAAGGAGCGTATAAACATATCATTCCAAATGAATTCTAAACTGATGGTGCGGGTCTTGCACTCGTTGAGAAACCCCAAGAGGAAGGTATGATGAGCACAGCAGCGGTTTTTCCTCAGAAAGAAACCAAGGTTTAATCAACCAGTATGAGGAAGGAGTAAATTCAGAAGGCTGATGCATCTGAGATGGCAGGGCGCACTACCGGTTCAGCAGCAACGTTGAACCTACACAACACAATCAAATCATTTTGCCCCAACAAAGCAGTGAGGTTGTCAATCTCACCGGTTTTGCTGAACACAAGGAGGTTAAACGTATGGTGTGGAAAATCGTATAAAAAAAGTACCAGCAGTATGAGAGCAGTGGAAACAATATTATATTTATGAGGAAAATGGACCGGGGTCCACAGTTCACTAGTGGTGTCTCTCCATGAAAGATAAATAACATGTGTGGTGAACAAATTACAGCTGAGAAATTGACATAAATGAAGGTTGCACCGTAGTGCATATACAAGACATAAAGATTACTATGTGGTTCATGCGGGCATTACAACAAAATACATAGCCCGTCATCCAACTACATATATGACTAATAATTCACCCTCCAAATATCATCCGAACAAACGTTGGATATTAAGTTGCAAGAAACATATAATTGCAGTAAGCAAAGTGTGTAATGTAAACAACAAAATCATCCTTAGACAAAGCATTATTGTTTTCTCCCTAATGGCAACAACACAACCTCCACCCGTCATGTTTCTGTCACTCGAGCACAGATGCAATATCGAGGAGTCACTAGCATCTGCTTGGCCAGAGCATCTACTAACAACGAAGATCATGCATGATCATAAATAACATATGCATGAAGATAACATGATAGATTGATAATCAAAAGACATAACATTCAACATTCATCAGATCCCAGCAAACACAATATGTAGCATTACATAAAGATGATCTTGATCATGTTAGGCAGCTCACAAGATCTAAACATGAGGTACAAAGTGGAGAGAACAACCATCTAGCTAATGCTATGGACCCGTAGTCTAGGGTTGAACTACTCACGCATCAGTTCGGAGGAGGGCATGGTGGTGTAGACCCCTCCGGTGATAAATTTCCCTCCCGTCAGGGTGCCGGGGAGAGCTCCAGAACCCTCCCGATCTAGGGATGACGATGATGGCGTCCTTGGGTGTTTTTGGGGGACGAAGTGGAATATCTCTAGGGTTTATGTCTCGGGAGGAATAAATAGGCGAAAGGGCAAAGGCGGTGGAGGCCTGGGGGTCCCACACCACCCCACGGCACGGCCAGGGGGCGCGCCCCCCTATGGTGTGGGCCCCTGAGGCCCCCCCTCCGGGTCTCTTCGGGACTCAATGGAACCTTCGGGAATTCTAAAACTTTCGGGCTTCGAATTGCCCAATTCCAATAATATTACCCAAACAATTTTCTGAAATTGAAAACAGCAGAAAACAGGAAACTGGCTTTGTGGCATCTTGTCAATTGGTTAGTCCGGAAAATCGATAAAAAATGACATAAAGTGTATAGAAAACATGTGAGAAACAGTAAAAAAACAACATGGGACATCAGAAATTAAGGATACGTTTATGACGTATCATAAACACACACGCATTATTCTAGAAAAATCATCTAGAAAAAAAATTACAATATCTCGTTTGTACTTTCTCAACAAAATGTGGGCTCAACTGTTACAAAATTAAAAAATTACGCAACGTTGACTGAAAAAAGCAAAAAAACACTTAGCCTATGTGTAGCTACTCCTAGTTACTGTGATGGGCTGTTTGCACATAAAATGGACCAAAAACGAAATTGATACTAGGTGGGGCAGCCACACATACGCAAACGGGCCTATGTGCTTCTCTGCTACTCGCGCGCATAGGAGAGCACGAGCGACCTACGCTTGGTCTCTCTAGGTAGCCCTACAATAAACATTTCCCGTAGAGTTTTTATGGATATCCAAGTCCAAATATAGCACCTAATACTAGTTCATATGAGTAATCGACCGGATTTGAGCTCAACGGGAACAAAGATTCACCACCAAGATTAAATCCAGAACGGTGTTCAACCGAGAACAAATAAATCCATCGATTCCCGTCGCCATAGCTTCCACCTAAGGCCGGCTGTACCCGCACCCGCGTCCAACTCCACTGTGCGGCCTCTCTATCCTCTATCTCTCCTCAACATCCAACGATTCAACCCGGATGAAGAGTCAGACGTCAGCAACATCCAAGAAAACCTAGGGGATGGAAGGAAAGGAGAAGAGGAGGAGAGGGACTCACCGAACAGAAACGCTTTATGTAGCCGAAGGAGGATGCAGCGATCGCCGTCGGCATCTCGAGGACGGCGTCCCCAACAGAGTATTCGGTCGGCACCGTCGCCTGCACCGTCGCCTCCGTCCTTCAGAGCGAGAGCGAGGGCAGGCTCGTGTATGATACGCGAAGGGGGTGCTTGGGTCTGGGTGGGCATTTCTCGGGATGGGCCAAATCCAACCCAACAAATACCTGACAAGTAAACGTTGGATCCAGAAAATTTGGGGTTTTTTTGTTGGGCCGGGAAAATACTGTCCGAACCCAACAAATACCTGACAAGTAAACAAGTCCTAAAAGTGGGGTTTTTTGGGAACACAGTACAAAAGCAAGCGTTCATGTACACGCGCGTACACCCACCCCTATGAACGCACACGCACAGTCTACCTCTATGAGCATCTCTAAAAGACTCAGACGGAGGGTTTTGAGATTGACGAAATCACCACAGGCGCCTCGCTGTCGACGAGAACGTCGGTTCCCACTGAAAGAATATTTCGCCTAAATGTGCACACGGTTGTCAAATCTGGGGTTTGAAATCTGATGGGCCGACAACCACCCTCCTAAGGGCATCTCCAGTCGTCCCCCCAGAGCCCCCCCAAGCGGCGTTTTTGACCCAAAAAGCGCCGTTTTAGCGCCGAATTCCACCAGTCAGCCCCCCAGGAGCTGAAAAAGCGCCGTTTTTGCGCCGGCGCACCCAAGCCAAACCCAGCCCCTTGGGTTTGGCCTGGGGGGGCAAAATGCGCCGCTTTGCATGCAAAAAGGAATTTTTCTCCTACTTTTGCCCCACTTTGCATGCAAAGATGCCTCTCTCTCCTATTTTTGCCCCACTTTTCATGGAAATGCCCCCTATTTTGGCTGGTTGGGTGGGCTACGACTGGTAAATGACCATGCCACAGGTTTTGATTTTGCGCCGTTTGTACTATTTGTGTTGATTTTCTTGTGCTGGGGGGGTTGCAACGACTAGAGATGCCCTAACAACCAAAGGTTGGTTCACGATTTGGTTTATTATTCTTGCACAACTTGTAAATGAACTGATATTTTCATGAAACTTAAAACCAGGAAATGAACTTGAGTTATTTGCATGTGAAAATGTTTTATGATTTTTTGGACGATTGAACAATTATTTTTCGAAAAGAAAATGTGTGATCCCGAGCACACTGAAGTTATCACGCGAAATCCCCACCTAGTTTTAAAATTGGATGTCCGTTTCAATTGTTTGTGAGACCCATGTATCTGAAATTCTGTACAGAAAAGCAGGACATGTTTCTTTTCAAAACATCTGCATTTCTGATTCTCGTTTGACTATTTGCCTTATTTTTAGTGGGATTTGTTTTCCAATTTGCTAAGTGTGGAGTCGTTCGTCGTCTGTCACTCTTCCTGATTCTGCGACTGGGGCTATCTGTTGGGAAGCGTGAGTGGGAGGGATCGATTGGCATGTATCCGGCCGGAATGTCTCATGGAACAGATAAGATGCTTCCACGCATCAACCATCTAGAAACGACGTACTTCAAGCATTCTTGTCTGCGTAACCAGCCTAGCCTGCTTAGCAATAAGGTCCAACAGTTGGACTCCAACTGGCCTGAGGGCCGATGAATTCCTATTTCAATAGTGGGCTACGTAACCACTAGAAAAATTCCTGATGTCTAGCAGGCCTACGTAGCTTGGTAGGAAGTTTTTCCTGCACCTATTATGAGAGAGCACTTGCGATGAATTAACTTTACTGGCTTTCAGCGTGAAACTCTCTATCCAAGGTCGGGACTCGGGAGGGAACATGGAAGTACATGGAGCCTGAAGCTCTGGTTGTTGTTCTTATAGTCTGGCAGAAGGTTCAGCATGTGCCAAGTGTAGTCAATAACTAGGTGACAGGTGACTAGTACAGACCACGACAACCAAATTTAAGTTATACCTCAAGGAACAGTAAACCTTTGTCGGTTTTGTCTCGGTGATATTGGCATATTGCTTCATGTGTGTTGTACAGTAGGGATGAAACAACACACTTTAATATAAACAAACAACAACGAATGTAACCAATATCGTTTGCAAGTGGAACCAAACAAAAATAAGTGGAGAACCTGTTACAACCTCAATCCCACTTTAATTTGATTCTTTAATTTTTTTTTACTTTAACGGTGTTGAACCAAGCATACCTGTCTCACTGGATTACCAGGAGTAGAGCTCTGTTGTTGCTAGGCCCCTCTTACCCATTTTTTGTTTTATCGCCAAATTGACTTTTATGCCCACTCATGGTGGAAGAGCAGGAACCTTTTGTCCACGTTGATGATGAGAGGAGTTAGACCGTATAACCAACTAATTCTATGAGTTTGCACTTTTGGGGAGAAAGGTCTAGTGCAGGTAATTCTACATCATATAATGTCGAAGATATTTTGAGTTTATGATCAACATTATTTAATTACAAATAAAAAGTGCAGGCTACTCTTAGTGGACGTTTAGTTTTATATGAATCCAAAGAAAAGTATCATAGAAGACTTGGATCTCGGATGGAGCATGTTGCGGCCGGAAACCAACGCTCTAGTTCTATGAAGTTTGAGTTTTTTTGCATAGATCGCTTGATGTATCTTTTTTAAGAATGCAGTTGTGCAAATTTTGATTAATTAAGGAAGAAAAATAAACATTATATATTGTTATAGAGAGGGGAGAAAGGCTCCAACAAAGTGTTACGATATACGAATCAATGTTTTTTTTTTTGCGAAAAGTCAAACCAATCTATTAATCATCATCAACAGTACAAAGAATCCCAAAAGTAATAAAATTTACAAATAAGTTTTTAGTCCACCTAGCGACGAATACAAACACTGAAGCGAGCCGAAGGCGCGCCGCCGTCCACACCCCTCCCTCACTAGAGCCGGGTAAAGCTTGTCGTAGTAGAGCTTGTTGGAGTAGATAGACGGGAAGTCGTTGTGCTAAGGCTCCGAAAGACCAGCACAACAGAGCAGTAACCATCGCCAATGATGACAACCATAGATCGGAAAAGGCAGACCTGTAACCACACGGATGAACATGAAAACGGACTGGATCCCGGGAGATCTGCCGGACAAACACCTCCACGCGCCCTCCGTCGACGGGTACGGAACCCTAGATGGGTTTGTAGACCTTCCCTCACGATCGCCTCTCCTTGGCTGCTATGTACGTACCATACGAACCAATGTTGTGAATCCCGAGAACCGGACTTTTGTTTTCTCTCAGGAGCGCATGCTCCCTTTATAGTTTATATAATTAAAAATTACCAGTTAGAAACTTCCATGAAATATAGAAAACAAAATTAGGCGTGTAGACATTAGAATGAGTCATTGATCTTGTCTGTTTGGAACAAACAAAGCTGGGAGGCTAGAATAACGATGTTTGGTTTTAAAAAAAAAGTGGTTTGGTTTATTATTCTTGCACAGCTTGCAAATGAATGGAGATTTTCATGAAACTTAAAAACCAGGAAATGAACTTGAGTTATTTGCGTGTGAAAATAATTTAGGATTATCTGGACGATTTAACAATTATTTTTGAAAAGAGAGTGTGTGATCCCGAGCAACTTGGCAGTTATCACGCGAATCCCCACCTAGTTTCAAAATTGGATTTCCGTTTCAATTGTTTGTGAGACGTATGTATATGAAATTCTGCACACAAAAGGAGGACATATTTCTTTCCAGAACATCTGCATTTCCAATTCTCCTTTGACTATTTGCCTTATTTTTAGTGGGTTCTTTTTCCAATTTGCTAACTGTGGAGTCGTTCGTCGTCCATCACTCTTCTTTGGGCTGTGGGTTTCTGTTGGCGAGCGTGAGTGGGAGGCGGAACGCGGTGGATCGACCGTCACTCTTCCTGATTACGTAGGTGTATCCGGCCGGAATGTTTCACGGAACAGGTAAGATGCTTCCACGCATCAACCATCTAGAAACGACGTGCTTGTAGCATCCTGGTCTGCATAACCAGCCTGACAGCCTGCTTAGCAAGCCTGAGCGCCGATGGATTCCTTTTTCGATAGTGGGCAATGTAACCACTGGAAAAATTCCTGATGTGTCTACCAGGCCTACGTAGCTTGGTAGGAAGTTTTTGCTGCACCTAATATGAGAGAGTACTTGCGATGAATTAATTTTACTGGCTTTCAGCGTGAAACTCTCTCTTTTCTTATCCAAGGTCGGGACTCGGGAGGGAACAGGGAAGTACATGGAGCGTGAAGCTCTCGTTGTTGTTCTTACTAGATCATGTAGGCGCGCGTTGCCGCGCCCGTCTATTAAAAATTGATGGAATCTTTGCTATTTTCTTCTCGACATCATTTGAGTTGTGGATCTCGCAGTTGCTTTAGACCCATGAGTGTCACAATAAGTTATCATAGCGAAGATCATCCATTCTCTAGATGAAAACTCAACAAACCCGGACGCAGTACCAAATTGCGAACTTCACAGTCCTCAATTGAGTTACAAATGCAAAGAGAAATTAGCATAAAACTACCACTTTTGAATCGAAATTTACGAAATGGTACCGATTTAGTGATATAGCACATAAATCTACCACATTTTGTCCAGAAATTCACAAAAAAGACTAATCTAGGATTGATAGCGAATTGACACAAGAGCTGACAAGAAGGGCCCACAATATGCTGACGTGGCGGACTAATAAAAATCAAAATCAAAATAGGAATAAAAGGGGGTCGTCTCTGCTCGCCACACGGTGGCCGGCCGGGGCAGATGCACTCGCCGGCGGCGAACCACGGCGCCCCAGGGCGTTCCGTTTGGCCCACTGGCTTCCTCTCGTCGAGAGGAACCCAGAGAGGGTGGCCTCGCTTGCAGGGGAGTAACGGCGGCGAGCCGGCGTGAGGAAGCGGCGACGGAGGTCGTCGGGCTCCGGCGGGTTCACCGTGAGGAGCGAGAGGAGGGCAACGGATGGGCTAGGGAGGAAGAGGAGCTCACTGTGAGGTCACCGGAGGGGACAGGGGGGCCGGGGAAGGAGGGAAACGGCGGCGCGGTGGAGTTCCACCCGGCGGTCGGAGAGGAGGGGGACGACGCGATTCGCGGCACCTACGGCATCTCGGCGGCTCCGCGTGCTCGAGGACGAAGAGGAGGACGACGCGGTCCTAACGAGGTGCGCGGGGAGGGCGGGGAGGCGGTGGAACGCCGGCGGCGACGGATCGACGGCAAGCAAAGCGGCGGCGCGGCACGCACGCACGCAGGGCGCGGTCACCGCAAGCTCGCAGGGGGGGCGCGGATTGGGCGGCGAGTACGCGGGGCTCCGTCACCGGCACGCACGCACATGGGGCGCGGTCCTCCGGCGGCAGCGGCGGCCGCCCGCGGAACGGCGGGGCGCTCCCCGACTGCGAGCTCGCACGGGGCACAGGGGGCGGTTCCCAGTTTTTTTTTAATTTCTTTAACTCGTCTTTGTGGGACCCATGTCCACCTCAACAGAAAGTATTTGTCTCTCTCAGCCACGCCAGCATGACTGGTGGGCCCCCTTGTCAGTTTTAGTGTCAATTCGCGATCAAAGAGCGATCAGTCTTTTCTGTGAAATAGAATTCAAAATATGGTAGATTTATGTGCTATATCACTAAATCGATACCATTTGGTAAATTTCGATTCAAAAGTGGTAGTTTTATGCTAATTTCTCCAAATGCAAAACACAGGGCATATTCCAACTTCGAGATGTATAATTTTAAGAATGTGAAATAATCTTGTTGCGGACTCCCCTTCATGATCAATTTCAACCTTCCGCGGATTTTTATCTACACGAGAATCCCTTAAATCTAAAATTGCTCATGCACACAAGAACTGAGCTCTAAGCACACCACATAGGCAGTTAACAAATAAGCAAACCCTATAGTGCATAATTTGCTCCATTTGCCATCTCCTATAACTTTAGGATCTGAACTAAACCCAGTCAGTTGCCCATGTATGTGTATGGAACACAAATAATTTGTTAGCAGCTGATCTGTAAAGTGATGAAGAGATCACACAAAGTCCATTAGTAACTTTTTATGCTTACATAGAGTAAAATCAAATACAATAAGTAGCAAATATAGCATAAGTTTACTGATTTGCAGACATATGTGCTAGGTACAGTAGATAATCTAAAGTGACAAGGCCATTGAAAAGCTCAGCATTTTTCACTTACTTAACGAAGCCTAGCAGCAACATAATACCAATACACCCACCTTTCGTACCTATCTAATATCAAACCAAAATAAAAAGTTGTGTATGAATATGAATTTTTTTTTGTTGCATCATTGAAGCTGGAAAAATAAAATATAGAACCATTCTAGTGGAGCTCCAAAAACCGAGTTATTGTATTTGTGCAGCATATCTCTGCCCATATAGTAATAAAGTATTGACACCTTTCAGCTTGTTAATGATAGAATAAAATTTCCGACTTGCCTCAAGACCTGAGAGAATTTTCAAATAAATAAATGACCACCATGGCACCATCGTAATCAAGTGTTATTCTTTTAGTGGAGTTTATCCAAGTTTATATACCTTAAGATAACAAAGTGAAGCAGGAAAAATGTTGGCACTAACAATATTAACAGCAAATGCTAAAGTAGAATAGATTAGTACCTTCCCAGCCTGTACTCAAAAGGTTTGGATTTAATGAGTCCAATGATATTTTCCGAACTGCATGGTAGCGCCTAAAGATAGTTTCTCATCATAGTAAGTCTTAATTGCATGCAAGCAAGAGGTCAGGTGCTAAAGGTTTTCTTATATTTATACCATGCCTATGTTGTCCAAGGGACACTATCCTATACGGCGTGATTTTAGGATTGACGTTATTACCTAAAATGAAGTAAATAGAAATCAAGCTTTTACATGTCTAGTGACAAATACCAAGAGCCAACCGAGAAACAGAAACTGCAGAAAGCCCCAAGCCTTGCGCATAAGAATTAATATTTAATTACCCACAAATTATGGAGTGATCATTGCACATCTCCAAGGGTTCTCTTGGATTCCATTCAACTGACACTTCAGCTGATTCAATCTTGAGGAAGAAGCTGTAAAACATAAAAAAAGAAAAGTCAGTATGGAGCCAGTGATGCGGATCTATGCCAGGGTCATTTACTTATACACGAGACGGTGTTGATGCCATCAGTCGTGGCTCCTTCGCTGAACTCTCATGGCTTTGTGCCACGGCAGACGTGTCTTCAGCCCCAGCAGGAAACCTGCCTGTAGGCGCTGGGACCAATATGAATCCAAAAAATTTAAACACATCCTGACTAATAAAAGGACACGAATAGCATGAAGAACAAACCAAGGCAAGAAAGACAACTGTCAGATGACCGATTCAGCCACCTCGCCGAACAGCCAAGCTCGTAAAAAGAACACGCGTGTATAACAAAGTCTCTCACTCCACATTGCAACGTTCATGCAGGTATCACATTATGCAAAAACATGAAAGTAAGTGAGCATACTGCTGACTGCTAAATGATAGCTAGAAAATTAGAATTTAACCTGACATCCTAGTCCCAGAAGTAGAAACCCCTAAATGATACAATAAGCAAGCAATATTTACTTATATAAAGGAACACACTGCAATTCCCGAAAAAATCAGAGGTAATAATACACATGACAAAACAAGTCACTAATCCCCACTAAATGTAACAAAACCTTGCACTAATAAACGTCGCGTACACGGTACACCTCTGTGTAGTCGCATGCCATTGCTACCACTCCACGCCCTTTGGCTGCCGAAACTGCTGGTAGCTCTCCATGTCGCTTAAGTCCTCAAACCGCTTCCTGTGACACATACAAACCACCTAATGAGATCAAATCACCACGCTGACAATTGCAGAGTGACGCAATTTCTAACAAATTTAAAGGCAACTGTGTGGAACTCACTCACCTCTAGCATGGCAACTCGGTTTCGTCGGCGATCTGCGCAGGGCAGGACATTGCCAAAGGAAAATACATATACCTGTATCCACGCAGCAATATGAGTACTGAAATATTTTCAGATTTGCATTCCTAGTAGTGCGCATAATATTTTGCTAGTAGGCATTTGAACAAACACGTAGAGAGCACCATATTAATTAATCAGTTTCATACATTTGCGATCCATGGCAGAAAAGCATGACATACAAAGAGTGAAATAGAGAATAGCAGGCACACGTAACACTGGGACTCAACAGCAGCAAATAATGAGCAGAGACAGCGAGGCCCATGGAGAACTTGGAGGTGGTTCGTTTAGACGCCTGCGCCAGGGCCAGCAGGGCCATGAGCTGGAACTTGAGCTCCTCTTCCGTGCAGATGACCTGCACAGTTCAAACTGCATAGCATACGAGACAAAGTCCTCACCTACGTAGTAACCCTGCAGCCGTCGCAACACCCTCCGAATCTGCTCCAGCCTCCAGCCCCCTTTCGTGATCCTACATATACAGAAAAGAAGCAGCCAACAGATCTCAGTACCCGATTATTCCCGTCTGGCCTGCCCAAATTGAAAGGGGACGCCGCCGCATATGGATGGATGCTATCTTTAGGTGGAGGGGCTTGCCGGCCAGCGCTCGTGGTGCCTCGATAGGAAGGACTTCAGGGAACAGTCGGGGCTGACTATGTCGATGAGGACGAGGCTGTAGGTGGAGGATAGATCCTGCAGGTAGTACTCCATCGCCCAATCGTGTGTCATCCGCGCAATTTTATTCCCACCATCGCGGCGCTCTTCCGTCTAATTCCCCGCGCCGCCGTCGCGATGAAGAGGCAGCTCGCCGAGGTGGAGTGTCGTCGTGTGATTCGAAGGGGAGGGGACAAAAGGAGGCGAACGGCTCACCGGTAGAGCCGTAGAGAGGGTATCGTTGGTTGGCCTTCTACGGGCCCAAATTAACCACATGCCACCGATTTGTTCTGCAGAGAAGCGTCCCTAGGACATCCAGCCCAGGCCGGATCGGACGGTGAGAGAACGAGATTAGGAAAATGGACGGCTCCAAACATTGATGGTGTGAGAGAGCTCGGTTTTGGCTCAGTTTTAATACCCCTAATAGTCCGGCAGAAACTTACTGGTCCTCGCAATTGTTCAGCATGTGCCAAGTGTATCAATAACTAGGTGACATGTGATTAGTACAGACCACGACAACCAAATTTAAGTTATACCACAAGGAACAATAAGGGTGTGTTTGGTTCAGTGGCTATCCACTGGATGAGAAGGGATAACCACTTTTTTTGTGGTTGTCATGTGTTTGGTTTAGAGGACTAGAGGGATAGGGGCAACCAGATTCTGGGTATATCCCCTCCTAAAATTGGCTGAGCTCGTCCGCCCAAATCTGCCGGATGAGTGCAACCACTTCTAGCGAATCGTTTTCTTTCCCAAATGGTTCGCTCACCTTCCCGTCTCCGTTCCTCCTTCTTTCCTGTCCTGCCATGGCGGCTATAGATCGGGGCTCACTGCTGGCCGGAACTAGTGCGGCCAGGACGGCAGATGTAGGACATGTACCTGGGCCTAGGAGCAACGACCTGATGCAAAATTAGGATTGGGGTGTCAGATCTGCCGTTCCAATCGCCGTTGGCTTGCTTGATGGCGCACAGCTCTCGAGCTCGTGCAGGACACAGAACTGGTTCTTGAATCGACGACGGCGTACCAGCCGTGCTGAAGTACACCGGCGTCCATGTTCCGGCCGCCCGCGTGCTGTAGTACGTGAGGCAGTTGGTCGGGAATCCGGCGGCCACGGTGGCCCACTCAGCGGCTGGAGGAGAGAAGCGCGAGGACGGCGAGCAGGAGGTCGTCGGGCTGGTGGGGATCCAACACTCAGTCAATTCCGTCGCATGGCTCATTTCAGCATTTGGATTCGCCTGAGTTTGACGCCAAGAATTATAGCATCTGGTACTAGTGAGACAGTAATACATTTGGTAGCCATATGTTTTCATCGAAAAGGTCATCACAGAAACTCATCCACTCTATCTGCTTTCAAACCAAACAAAATAAATGGCTACCGTTAACCACTTCTCATCCCATCTAACCAAACAAAAAAATTGGCTATCCCTAACCAGGTGGTTAGGGGTACCCTCAACCACAAAATATATCTTCCGAACCAAACACACCCTAAACCTTTGTCGGTTTTGTCACGGTGATCAGTAAGAAAATAGCGCAGATAATAGTACTCTCTCCGCTCATTTTTATAATGCACGGTTTTCTCTACTACCTAAAAAGAGAATTTCGTTCCTTCGTCTGTCGCCCCGCGTTACGTCGTCGTTTCGTCTAGCTTTCGTCCTCCCATCCTCCCACCCACTTCGCCAAAAAAAACGCGAGAAAGAATAACTGCCTTCGCCCGAATCTGCCCGTGATTCTCTCATCACTTCCAATCTCGCTAACCTTTAGCCACAACCGAAACCAACCCTAACTATTCCAATCCGGCGAACGGTGCACGACGGATCCCTCGTCGAGTTGCAACGAGGGGAAATTGACCATGCCTCCCACATCGCTCTGTGGTCAGCCGCCGTCGCCACCTCTCTTAGAAATCATGGCGTAGATCACCTAGAAATCAGAACGGCCCTCGTAGCCGCTGCGAACCCTAACGCCGCCATGCCTTCCTCGCGCACGACCCCCGTTGCTCCTAGCAGCGGCGGCCGCCGCACTTCCCTCTAGAACCGGCCACGTGCACCCCATCCCCATTCAAACGGGCACCGCGTGTGAGATGTCCTCCGCCCCGTCTCCGGCGCAGAGAGGCGTCGACCTCGACGACCACGCCTTGAAGATGACTGGCGGCTTGACGAACAGGTACCTGTGTGAGGCGTCGAGCCGGCACACATCAACACAGTACTGGGCTCCGTCGTGTTGACCCTGTACTGGTAGGTAGTGCATCACATCTGCACATGTGCAACTATGCACTCCACGCAGATGCATTTTGATTAATGTTTTTGATTCATCTCAAAAGTTGCATTTGATCCACCTTTATATTTTACTTCTGAGTCAGACGCAGTGCTGAGGCAATTTCCCATCCAGCCATGTCCGTTGGTGGCTCGCCTCATCTGCAAATCACTGTTAGCATATTCATTCTCACCTTCACTTCGCCTTCTGTTTCTCCAGATTTAAAGTGTGACGCACGTGGGAGAGCAGCGCTGACTTGTCCCAGCTTCAAGCATGCTAATGTTGGACCTGTCGCCAAGGGTGAGCCACAAAAGGGAGTGGTACCTTCTCATGCAGAGGATAGAGATCTGAACCACATGGACCAGTACACTTACTGGATCTTGTCAAGCACCACTCATGGTTAGATGATTTTTCTCTTTTATCAAGAAATCAGTTTAGTAGTGGGATTTTAGCAATTGGTAGCTCTCTCTTATTGTTGCTACAAATATGGTACGACTTTGCGGAGATTGAGAGTACAACACAATTTTGGAGAAGATGAATTGCAAGACTATAGATCCTTCTCCCTGTCCAATCAGATGTGGTGTTCTCCTGACAGCTCAAGTGAAAAATTCAATCTTTGTGATATTTGAACGCTGATGGTTCATATGTGTTTCCTTGTTTAGTAGCGAAACGACGCCACTCTTGCCTATTGCTTTGAGAGAACATGATAGCCTCCTTATTCATCACCTGTGTGAGCAGACTAACGTAACATGCTAATTTATCTTGTAGTTCACTTTTATTCTCAAGAAGTATATTACTTTGTGAAGTATAATATTATTTATATCACCATCAATACTCTGATTTTATATTAAAATGTAGACTTTCCGTTATGTTCAACATGTCATAATCAATATTTTGGTTATGTTTCATCATAAAAAAGAGACGTATATCTAAATTTTGATTTAATATATTTCTTTGACATGAATGTTGTCTGCCTTATCTGATTCGAATCTGAACTAACAAGTTAGGTGTTTCCTTTCATCCTTGGTATGGAGTTGCACGAAGGCAACAATTAGGTAGCTAGAGGTAGATATGTCGTTTATGATCAGCTTCATCTGCAATTCTCATTTTGAAGTATTAGGCAGCTATGTTATTTTAGACGTTTGTATTCTGAATTAGTTTTACATAAGAAACATGAGATTGTGTTGCAGAAAAAATCAAGGAACAGAAGAGAACATGGCTTAACCACATAGCGTTTGCTGCGATAGGTGTCCTTTCTTTGCTGTTTGTGCATAGACCTGATAATATTTGTTATGAGGCCTTATGATGTCCATTATATTGTTCATAGACGTATTTTTGTTGATGGATTAAAACTCAGATCACGTAATTCTTCTCTTTCTAGGAACTATCAATGAACACATAGTGAAGGAATCTTATTTATAAATTGTACTCAATGTATTAAAAACAATGCCCTTTGTTGTAGTTCCTCTTAAGTGACCACAAAATAGATTTTCCATGTCTTACTTTATTGAGATAACGACATAGTGAGCCTTTAGCAAAGTAGCCAAGAGGTTTTCTGCGGTTTTATACTCGTGATTCAGAAGTATCAACCAAACGTGTGCTAATAAGGTCATGTCTCACCATGCCAATTGTCCACATTAATTACCACCTTCGACTTGTTCAGTAATCTCTAGCTACTTTTGAATTGATCCAGTATACATATGTTGTTGCAAGGGAGGGAGGGAGGATGCAATATGACGTCTTATAATTTGAGACAGAGGTAGTACTCCTTTGTGTTGCAGCTTATAGCATCCTAATTGAAAAAAAACATTACTTTTCTCATTTGAAAAATTGAATTTGTGTAAGATGATAAATCTGTTATCTCAGGCCACTGTTATAAATGGATACTCCTAAATTACACCAGACTACTACGGTGTGCATTCAGGTTCCATATCATGTGTGCATTCAGGTTACTCCTAATTTTTTTCAGTATCCGACTTGAATTGTTAACATTCAGATCGCACGTGTGTATTCAGGTTACCATATAGAGCATGTGTGCAATCAGGTAACCATATAGCGTATTCACGAAGTTGTACACTAGATTTCAATCTGAGTTGAATGAATTTCAGTGTGTCCCTAATTCCATACTATAATGCACTGTCATGTCATTATACTACACTGGTTTGGCTGAGCAGTCAAGATACTATTCCACTAACCACTATTACAGAAAAGCAAGGAAGATATTACGCCCGTGAAAACCGAAGCATAACAGATTGTAGACCAAGGCAGATACCTCGTGTGACAACCAAGAATTCCAGATTTTAGTGCTACCACGCATTGGTAGCACTACAAGAATTTTCTCCGTTTAATGCCATAGCAGAGACCAACTGGGTTTCAGGACAATAAGCAAATAAATTTCCTCCTCTCTATCAATACCTACTTTCTTTTTCTCTCTTTCAACCCATGGGTACATGCTGTAACATACAAAATGTCAGAATCTTTTTTCTCAACCCATGGAGTATATATACATTTTGAAAGCTTATATGCAGTGTTGATCTATTTACATCATGTACTTGTTGGATAGAACATGCATAATAGAGAAAAATCAGGGCAAAACTTTGCATATTTCAGGAGCTACGGACTGAAAAATGACTAGCTGCAGGTTTATCTTGCACATGTTCTTCATGGGCATCTTTCACAGGTTACCCTGATTCGTGGTGTAGATGATATTGATTTAGATCAGGTAGGAGTACTGGTATGTGTTGATTTTGCTGTTGATCTATGTGATTTATCTGTCCATGCTGTTATAATTTGGATCAGGTAGGAGTACTGGTAGGCGGACTTTCATCTGTTGATTTTGCACAGCTTCGTCAGGTTCGTTTGTCAGGAGCTGTGGGGCGGTGGAAGGGACAAGGCCGAGACGTCACGTCGAGGATGCGCAAGCTGTAGGTGGTGGCGGCAGCGCAGCCGTAGGGGAGGCTCGGCACGCGCGGAGCAGGCCGGCCGGTGGGAGTTGCCTATCTGCTAGCGAGATGGGTGGCGCTCGGCCGAAGCCGATCCATGGGGACGCACGAGCTGGAGCGCAAAGCCGGCCGAAAGCGGAGCGGAAGGGTGCGGCGAGGTCGAGCTCCGATGCGGGCACGATGAGTTTGAGTCCGCACGAGGGGGCGCGATGAGTTCCCTGATTGATCTCCTGCACGTCCGCGAGCTCGGACGAGGACGGGGGACAGGCATGTCCGCGAGCTCGGACGAGGGCGGGGATGGGAAGGAGGACCAGATCCTCGTGGACAGGAACGAAACGATTTCACTTTTAGAAGACTGGTCTATAAAATGTATCGTTGTACCAAATTTCATTCCTCGGCGACACTTATTATGGGATGGGGGAGTACCACTTTGCATGACACCCTTCTAAGGCGATTCATCTATATGTGCCATATGTATACTTGACATGTTTGTAGAACACTTGCTCATTCTATAAAACTTTGTTGAGAGAAGTTTGAGGAATAATCAATAAACCATTGTATTGGTGACATCAAATCTCCTCACAACAGAATCGTGCAAGGAAAAGGAAATGTGATACATTCACAACTTGGAATATATTTAATTTATTAATATCTTAAGATAATGTTTCCTTTGTTGTTGTTCTATCAGTTACCTGTGTTTCGAAATGTCACAGAAATCTACCATTGTTTCTTGTCAAGTCATATGCATACGTAGTGTTCACGCAAATGCTAGATCTCAAGCTATCTACAATTTCCATGAACGTTATGTAGCACTACTGCAAATCTGTTTAGATAATGTTTATCTCACCAAACAAGGGGTGTTAAAAATATACCGGTGTTGCTCCAATACATCTAAAACCAGCATGTCGGTTGCACGATACCAAATGTACAAATTGAGTGAATCTTTTTCCATGCCGAATGAGCATAATGTATCTCCCTGATATATTTATTTGTCATCCCGTAGCAACGCACGGGCTTTCAACTAGTTACTATTTAAGTGCTAAGAAGTGTGTCTTCTAAAAATGGAGGGATGGAGTATGATGTCTTCTACATGTTTTATTGGTTTTTTCAACCGAATATGGTACTGTTCTCTCAAAGATACATAGGTCTCGTTTTCTTCAATCTGTTGAAACTATGTTTTAACCACAGTTTGCGCTGGGGAACCGATTGGGATTCCACTCAAATAATTAAGAGAAGAACTCGCAGAAGCGCCAAGATGTTGAATGACAACATAAATACAAAGGGTTTATTTACTGTACATCGTACTATTAAATTTAAGGTGTGGTATTAAACTGATCTAACGGTTAATATGATTTAAACCAGAGTTATTTTTTTGAAACAAGCGAAAACATTTGCTATTTTCGTTGATTAAGAGACAAGTTGTAGAGAGTAATACAAGCTGAGTTTTGATCGGACTTGGTCAAGGCCAAAACAAAAGCCTACTCCCGAGGCATTATGTTATTTAACGCGTTAGCATCGACCGTACACCACGTGGACGCCTCCTCTTTAATCTTTGCGATGATCATGGTTGACGTAGAAAACTGTTACGGAACACTCTACTATTTCTTTCCTTCCAAACCTCCCACGAAACAAGCATGTGGAGAGATGACAAAGCCTTCCTTACTCTTCCCTTATATGGACCACATTTTTTCACCAATCTTAGACGGTACCGATTGTCTGCCAAGTGTAAGGGGCGAGATCATTTAGCCCCAACCGATCCTTCAGTGTAAACCAAATTGTAATGATGTAGTGGTATTGGAAAAAGAAGATGTACGGCTGTTCAGAGCAAGGTTTGGTAATTATCTACTCCCTCTGATCCCAATTAAGTGTCGCAGGTTGTGAAGGGATTTGTGCACCTATAGCTCATTACTCACGTCACTTATAACGGATCAGAGGGAGTATATCATGTTTGGCCCGTTAAAAATCCCGTAAGGCCAATTTATTTTGCTCTCTTGTTAGAGGAAATCACAAGGAAAAGGGAAACCTTTTGGAAGATCATCCACGCGCGCCGTCGTCGCGACACTTGTCGCGTTTTCCTTTTTCGTGCACTCCCCTCGCGAAAAGCGTCGTCTTCTCCTTCCTTGCAGCCCCCGCAGATGCTTGCATGCGTGACAAGTGGCGGCACTAGAGAGTTTTGGTGAGATTTTCTCCTCTCACTATACTGAGGTTGCGCACACATTTATTTTAAGATCCGTTTTTTAGAAATAAATATCTCGAGAGCCGTATTTCTAAATTACGAACCATTTGCATATTTGAGTTCCTCGCGTCGAGATATTCAAAACTAGCTCCCATATTGATCTGTTTTGAGAAACTTTTTTTTTCGTACTTTGTACTCCCTATTCTATATAATTCATATTTTCAGTAGCAGTTTATACTTACACTAGCAACGCGAGTATACATCATGTACACCGTGTACATCCAGTAGCAGCGTGCTTATATAACGTGTACTTTCAGTAGCAACGTGAGTGTACATCCAGAAGCAACGCGTGAGTGTATATACAGTACTAGCGTCGGTGTATATCCAGTGCGTGTATTTTCAGTAGCTATTGCGTCGATGTACGGTATTTTGCTGGGACGTACCCCGATGGCGCCCATCGAGGTGTCGTAGGTGGACGAGTCCATACCGCCGGCCCTCAAGGCCCCTTTTGACCTCAACACCGCGCTTGTGTCGGGCGTGTCCACTGCGTCCGCAAGAAAGAGAGCTCGCGCAATCCCTCCGGCCAACTTTCTCAGGGCCCGCAACCTGTTCGACGAAATGCGTTCTCCGACCCAGGGCCTTACCAGGGAGGATGGAGATGCCTACTTGGCGGACATGATAAATGAGAATGGCCAGGCGGAGTACGGCATGGAGGCAGGCGAGGAAGAAGAAGTGGAGGGGGAGGGGGAACGAGGCTTAGGGCGAGAACATCGGCGACATGCCATTGTTCATGGACGAGCTGGCCCAGCAAGCTCTGGCGGCCAAAAGGAGGCGTCCAAGAGGCGTCAGGTATACCGAAGTGGAGGACCTGTGCCTCTGCGAGACCTGGATGGAGGTGGGACAGAACACGATTGTCGGGACGGAGATGAAGGGCAATGCGTACGTATGTACAAGAACTACCATGAAAGGGCACTACTCCCGCCCTACTCCATGGTCACAATACGGACGGAAATGTCAATCTAAAAAAGGTTTGGACTCATCACAACGGAGTGTAGCAAGTTCACCGTCTCCTATGAGCACGCGGAGGCCTGGCCACAAAGTGGACATGGCATTGCAGACTTGGTGAGTCCATGGTTCATGTGTGCCATTGTCCCTAACCTCTCGTTTCATGGTTTCCACTTGTCCCATCTTTTTATAGGCGTTCCAAGCATTGGAGGTGTTTAAGGACGAGCATGGGGACAGGTCCTTCAACTTCGCCCATTGCTACAACACGCTGAAGGACAACCAGAAGTGGAAGGAGCTCCACAACATCCTCAACAAAGGGCGAGGACAGTTGCCGGCCCCTGGGATGACTCCCAACCAGTGGCGAATCCAGGATGGAAATATAGGGTAGGCTCAAAGAACTAAGTAAATAGTTTCAAAAGGCAACAAAACCCAGTCCACAGTGTATTTTCGAAACATAGATGAACAAATTAGTCATTCACTTACAAATGTGATATCTTCCTCCTTAGATTGTTAAGAGATTCAGTTTAGCTCCATTCTAGCAACATTTTGCTTCCCTCATTAACAAAATTTTGACTTCTCATCAATAACCATGGTTGAGACATACATATTTGGTAGTTTCATGCTGAAAATGGAGGGTAGGCTCGAGCCTAACGAAGCCTACCTTGTAAATTCGCCCCTGCTCCCAGCAACAGGGACGACACGACAATGGAGAGGCCAAGGGGCCGGACCAACACTGAGTTGGACTTGAAGAGCGATGCCACGACGATCGCGCTGCAAGAGACCCTCAAAGGCTTCATCACCCAGAAGGACAAGACCAGCGATAAAAAGGATGAGAGGAAGGATAAGAAGCGACGGGAGCAGGAGGAAATGTCGAAGAATTTCTTCATCGTCCAGTCCAAGAAGCTCGAGATAGAGGAGGAGAACGCGAGGAGAGGGGCCAAGGAAGCCGAGACAAGGGCCAAGGAGGCCGAGATCAAGCAGTCTGAGGTCGAGATCAAGAAGCAGGTGGTCGAGCTCGCGCTTGCCGCCCAAGAAGCCCAGATCATGGCCATGGACTTGAGCTTGCTGACCCCTAGGAAGAAGGCCTACTTTGAGAGGAAGCAGAAGCGATACATGGACGGCAAGGACTGAACCATGACCTCGCGCCCTTTTGTATGCCGGCTGGCATGGCCTGAACCGTGGCCGGCATGACCTGAACCGTGGCCGGGCATGGCTGGCATGGATGGCATGGCCTTAAACCCGTGGCATGCTTTTGTTAATATTCTTCTGGGACATTCTCGGTTTTTTAGGACACCAAGTGAGCATACGCGCGGACAATGGCCAGAACCATTGCTCAAACGGACAAATCCGGAACACATATGGTCCGTATTTGGACAGTCCCGTAGGAGATATCCTTATATCCTCTTTTGGTGTCTGGCATAAGCACCAAGAAGAAAAATCAAGGACCAACGGGTTGATCAAATCCAGCGCAGGTCCGCTTTTTGTGTGTATTCTCATTTGTGGCTCGGGCGGGTGTTAAGCAGTCCGCTCGTCCGTGCTGGTCCGGATTTTTCTGCTCCATGTGATACTTTTACCACTTGTCAGCGTCTCTCCCACCTTCCCTATCTCTCTGTCTTTTCTCTTTCTATAACAGCACCAGATCAAGACGCCGTTGTCCGAGCGCGTCGGTAGTAGTGCGTCTGTAAGGACTGGTACCATGCACGTCGAATAAAGTTAGCGGCATCGTACATCCGTTGCGAGTCGCACACTGGACGACACACCCCGGAAGCCACGGATATGTGCTATTACGATCGTGCCCCCAAATCTAAGTTCTCTAGTACTTTCTCTGTTCGCTTTTATAAGACACATTTCTTACCATTTCAATTTTAACCACATTTAATGAGTGAATCTATGTAAAAAAAATGAGTCTCGATTCACTTATTTGAAAAGTATGTGACCAAAATTGAAATGAGTTATACTTCCTCCATTTATAATGTAACACTTTCCAACAAACTAAACTAGCTTTGGAACTGAGAGAGTACAAGTATTTGTTTTTTTTGTTAATTCCTCACCCAATCAAATTTCTTCGGCCTGCGGTCCTCCACGAGTAGGAGCACTGTGTGAGCCGGCGGCCTCCATCGAGGGCAACGCCTACATCTCCGACCTCGCCGCCTACCTCCTATCGCTCTTGCCCCGCCTCCTTAAGCTCCACCGAGTTCAAGGACAAGCACACGCCCATCTCCCTCATCGGCGCCACGTTCCCGTGACGTGCCGCCATGATGCGCTCACAGGGGACGACTAGGCCGCCAGGAAGGCCGCCGTCGAGACGCTCGCACTGCTGGCCCTGAGCATGGGGATGACCTCGCCGCCCAGATATTTCTAAATAGGCATTGTCGCCGGGTGCACTATATATTAGGACATGTCCGG